>NIUQ01003068.1:0-19062 GCA_002796945.1 Plectus sambesii
CGCACTCTTCGGGACCGACTGCTCAGACGACGGAGAGCCCTGCTGTCGAGGCCGAGGACTATGCGTTAGTTTTTGAGCGAAGCTTATATGTCAAAATTTTTCGATCAGTAACAAGAAATCTTAGATTGAATAAAGCATTGAAAGTCGATGGCGCTTCTTTCTATCAATTTACGCACGTATAAACCAAGAAATGACTATCATTCTTGATGGAAAATGGTGTTCAAGCATCGAAAAGCGAGCGAATCGTTGCCAGCTACGGTGCTTGGCGAGATTTCGCGTTATTGATTGAACAAATTTTACTGTAAAATATAAAGATCTAATTGGTTATATTTTTCGACTAATCTTTGAGTAACGTCGCCTCTGCTCTAGCTGATTTTTCGCTTATATTATTGGCGCGTCTCTTTCTTATTTAGCACTTTACTTTACCCAGTACCATATACTTGAATTACAAACAGCTCTTTGAAAGTTACTTTATGTAGAATTTGTAATAGTTTTTGAATTACCAGTTGGCTTAGTTACCAGTCCAAGGCATTCAGTGTCTAATGCAAAAAATTGAAAAAATGTTATAATTTAACATATTCTATATAATTTATTCGCCACTTTCAGGGACATGATAATTAGCGACATGGAGATCTGGATGGATTCGAATCAATGGCCCTTTTCTTGCTACGGATTTGCTGGCAACAAGCCATGCATTTTCGGTGAGATGGCAATCGATAATTTCAGGAATCAGTTGCTTTATTCTATTTCATTGACGCGCAGGTCAGAGATTACCGTATTTCTTATTTGATAGGCGTTTCGAGACCAGAAAGGCTCATTTTTCTCGAACTGCGAAGACATTAAAAATAAATATCTTCTCGGAAGCGCAATCTACTTCGTACAATGGTCCATCCCAATCCCCAAAATGACTAACACCGGCTGTTGTGAGGTGAACTTTGGACTATCTGCAATTACGCTGCAATTTTGTTTTTTGTACGCCAATTTGCGCAATCATTCCATTTCACCTTATTTTTCTTTCTGACCGGCCGTTGCCAAACCTTCGTCATTTCACCATATCAGCAACGTTCTGATTCGGAGTTATTACCTCCCTTTAGTCCCTCAAGGACACCGCTCGTATTCACTTCAGGTGGAACCCAGGCGGTTATTTGCGCAGTATTTTATGCATAGAATCGTAGTAAAACCACAAACTACTTGAGAAAATGGTTTTGCGTTTGGGCTGTTTTACGCCGATTATACTGCGTTATTACTCAGACAAATTGTTTTAATTTAGGTTTTCCCGATTATTCATTTGAAGAATTACGCGCAGAGGCGTTGGAAGCAAAAAGGAACGGGACGATCAGGGAACATGTCAGTTGTGTTTTGTTTGTTGATCATCAAATATACTTTTTTAACTTGATGTTTGCAACGCAAAGCGGAAGAATTAAAAATGCATTTTCGGAAATTGAATGAGAGTCGTGTTCATTTCAGCGCCAGATGCTGGCCGACTTGGAGCGGAGCTACAACATTCTTCAGCACAGACTACAGAATTTAAACGATGCTAGCTACGAGCAATTGGTATGATTGCGCTGCTTTTCGGTTGTGGAATGACCGCTCGCTAGCGCTCACGCTAATGCATCGCTTTGAGGCTGATTACTCAAACGATATTGTATTAGACTCTCCGAAAAATTTCTTGGCAAAGACTCTCTCACTTTTTAAATTAAGCTATGAAGGTGTTTGAAAAGGATTTTCGGACAAGCTAATAGATGATCTGAGTCGGCTACGACTTACTCCAAATATGGTTTATTCCCTGACCGTTTCCTTGGGTATAGCACAGTTGCGACTGGCAAATAGGAAAAGAGAGGAAGCTGTACATAAAAACAATAGGGGATCGGAGTATATGGTGCTTAATGAATGGTGACTATGGGGACAGCCATTCAATCTGCTCTTTACCTGTAATGAAAGATTACTCAACAAACTCTTCTGGTACCGCGTAACTATTCCCAAATGAAATGGATGAGGGACAAAATTAGTATCTCGACGCGATGGTGCAATCTGATACGCACAATTTGAGACGATGTTGAGCGAATTAAGCCTAAATATACAAACGGGAGCGATTATTAAAGGAGGAGACGTAGTAGATTCTGTTATAAAGGACAAGTGGAAGACTAGTCGATATTGTGCATTAAAACATTAATTCTCTCATAGGGATGATTCGCTATAGGTATTTGACGGTGGGACCGTTCATCTTGGCCGTAATAAGCTACTTAATAGTTATATCCGACATCGCTATAAACGAATTAAAATATATTTTAGCTCCGCGGAGTCGACGCTCTTCTTCAACATCGTCCTTCGAGCGGTTCGTTACGATTTCCAGTTTGCTATCTATAGTCAATATTTTTTAATCGGTAATTGAGAGCCGAAGGGAACACCGTAACACGCTCAGTATCGACAACTAAATTGATCACGTTCGCTTCGACATCTACGCCTTTATCGCTGCGGGACTAGAACCTCATTTTCTTGTTACTAAGAATTATGACGATATTGATTATCATTTGCTGCGTGAAGCTCGGAACGGTACCTGAGATGGATTGCGAATTCTCCAGAGAACGCATTAATCTTATTTTTTACGAACTCACGGCACAATCATTACTCCTTCGCGTTATTACACAAAATATTTGCTTTGGCACTGCTGTGTTGATCAACTTGATGGTCGCTCGTGTCGTCCAGAGGAACCTTTCAGCATTAAATCCTGAACGGTTTTTAAGTGTCATTTTCATACATTCTTCACGTGCCACCATTCCTCCTATGATGGCACATGCATACTTTTCAACAAAATGAATTCGTATGAAAATTATAGCGCATTTTTAAGCAGATTCATTTTCTTCAAACACATATACGCACCATATTCCTTCCTGGTCTTGAGCGTTGCAATGAAATCTGCTCGAAATTCAGGCAAAATCGATTTCGGACCGGAACTGACTTTCAAACGGCCGAGCTCGAGTCGCCGAGAGAGCCGTTCGTCAAACGCGCAGGCTCAGCAACTGCCGTCGTCGAGTGGCCGTAGTTCAGGCGGTCCGGCCGGATTCTCATTTGCTTTGCCTCCCAATCAGACGTCTCATAATCAAGCCTCCAACGAGTCATTCTACACGCCGATCGATCGCCTAAGCGAAGAGGACAAAGCCGCCTTCAAGTCGGCCACCTTCCATGCTGGCGCCGTGCCAATTCAGCCCCCACCTGTCGAATTCTGCAAATGATCTCTTTGTTGATTTGATGACGGCTTTACATTCGATACCATCAAATCATTCCATCAATGGTTTAAAAGCGTGAAATCGGTAAATCAGTTTTGACTGCTATTTCTGAAATAGGCCACATAAGAATGCATATTCGACCTTGTCATGTCTGGTCTTTGTTCTTTGACATTAAGCATCGCTGAGATTCGCTGCTTATGTCTTGAGTTTTTGCAAATATTGTAAATTGGCTTGTAGTCTGCGTTTTTTGCATGCTAATGCTTTAAAGCGTCGGCGCAGAAAGCCCAAAGGCCGTCTTATGAGCTGTTGTAATTACAGCAATTGATTACAGCAGTTTTATGAACACGGGCTTCTTACTTCTGTGAACACGGGCATATTACAAAATATCACGCATTACATGATTGCCCAGTTTTGCGACGTATAACGCGGAATAAGTCCTTCGCCTTGGCCCAACTTTCGCATGTTCGTTACTTCATGATGGCTATGTTTGAGCTGTGGAACATGCTTGGCAACACGTTTCCGTAAGGACTGAAACTGAATCGACCAGTCCGGCTTTTCATCGTTGAGCTTTCTTCCAATCGATGAGTAGCATCGGTACAGCGCTCTGAGGTACACAGCATCGAACAGAACGACCAATACAGTTGCAGCGATGACGACACTCGGCTCGATGATGTTCTTTTCCGTGAGAAAATCGCAGTTAGGGTGCACTCGGTCGTCCTATAAGAAATACATACTTTGTCACACCTGGAAAAGGAGAGATTGGACGATGAATAGATTGGCAATATGATTGTAAATGCTTGGCTGCCGGCCACCTAAAGGCGCTCCTCTAAGCCTTGGCAGGGGCTGAACCATAAGGAGGAAGGTGATACCGCGTGCTGGGTGATGAAATTAAGTTCAGGGGAACGTTGTGTTTTTTCTGAGGATAAAACCTCACGTACCCCCGCGTCCACTGCCCCATACCAGACAACTTACTGCTGAAAGTCATCAACCTTAGCGCTTTGGTAGTGGTCAAGCAGTGAGTCAAAGAGGCATTATTTACTATAAGGGCCCCACACACGACGCGCGATGTCTTCAGTTTCTTCAAAATTATCTTATATTGTCTATTTATATTAAACGTCACAAGTCGTGAATAAGTGCGGTACCATCCATGATTCGGTGATAATTAAGTGAAGGCACTCTAATAATAACGCGATGCAATATTTAGTTAGGGCTAATTCGCCCGATACACCCTAAGTGACCGCGTCGAGCCGCGCTGTCACATTCTTATGCGAGCGCTTGTACACGCAGAATGTATATTATTACCGGCGGCGAATTCGTTATACTCTCGATTGTCGTCTTTCGCAGATGCATCTTTCGAAGGCGTTCAAGAGCGCTGCTACAGGGGAAAGATTCTTCTATGACGAGAAAAGTGTTCGCATTCCATCGAGTGGCTCGCTGGAGCAGTTCGTTCATATCATCGATGAGCGAACTGTCCATGACGACCGCGACTTCAAATGCCAGACTCGCTGTCAGGCCGATAGCTACGATTGTTGTCACGATGAAGCACTGAAAGGAATACAACTGTACAGGTGGCTTCGTAAAGCGTTCACATTTTTCAAATTTTAAATTTTGCATTAAAGACATGTGTGTATTCTTCAAATGTCAGTATAGCAATTACTACTTGTTTCACAATTTCTTTTATACAAAGCTCCAAGATTTCTTCCTTCTAATCAAATATCGCGTTTAAATCCGTTATAAGATGACCGAGATGTAAGCTATTCTAATCGTGGCTTATTCGTGGGACACTTTGTGTATGGCACGCCAATAAGCGAGTCAGAGCTGAGAGGTATGAAAAGAATTTGGCCCTTTATTATCTGTTGCACAACTTCAAACAATCTGACTTCTTCGATCTTTCCTTCGAAAGAATGACCCATTCTTTCTTGTTCATACGACCCGTTGTGGGGCACGTTACCCAAAACAGAAATGCGCGTACCCCTCGCCTCCCCCCTATTTCGATGCTGTTTCGGATTCTAACTGATCCTCTCTTACCGGGATGAACATCCGATAGTCTTTTCCGCAACCCACATACAGTGTTGTTGTAGAAGCCAGTATAAGAAGCGCGGACAACGTTGAAATGGCTAACATCAATCCATGGTACTAAAATGATTGAAAATAAGCGACAAATGAACGACTAATATGCAATATTTCCTAACACGCGCAAGCGTGAACACCTGCCCCTGAATGTGTTTGGTACTTTAATCACTATGCATTACCTTCTCCATCGCTGCTACCTTGAGCGATAATAAATAATGGAAGTTGTCGTAGCCAATCCTTTCCGGTTCATCGCTGCTGACGGCAACGTAAAGTTGTTCTATGCCGTTTCTTGGACTGCGTAAGGTGTAAAAGAGAAAAGTGATAAAAATGGGCCACGCCACTGTTTTGCCAGCAATCAGTGCCCACATACAGCTGGTACTCAATAGATCTCTTCTTTTTTTGAAGGCACTAATCCGACGACACTGCGTATGTCTTCTTGTCGGATTTTCTGCAGACGACTCTTCGTCGTCCAAACTACGACCAAGGTCAGCATCCATGGTTTAATATCTGCAAAGAGCCGTCCAAAATAAGCTCTCTTATTTTAAAACGAGAGAAATATGCTCCGAGCAAAAACGTGATAATTAAAACAGAAACTGCTCTATAGAAACCGAAACTGAGATTTTGATCGCTGTATCGCTCTCTCGTGCAATATTTCAGATGGAAACAGCATAAATCGTGAAATTAACGCATAAAACAGCGATTCAATCAGCTAAATTTGAACTAAGCAAAGTGATTGAAAATGATAACCAACGCATGTTAAGCTTACAGCTATTCTGTACTACATATATTAGTATGGCAATTTTTTCTATTTTCAATTTGAAAAAGCCGCACATGTGAGGAAGTCGAATCATATTCTTATCATGCGGAAACTAATTTGCTCTATTTCAACGCGCTAAAACCGGTCGTTCAGTCAACAATGAATTTTTCAAAGATATCGCTGCATATCCACGAAACTGCCAATGAAAATGAAAAATAAATTTATATATAATGCTGATATTTGGCTGAAATCTGTGAATAAGCAAAATTTTCTGGATAAAAGTACGAGAAAATTCATTGAATTACACTGA
Source organism: Plectus sambesii (assembly GCA_002796945.1). Taxonomy (NCBI): domain Eukaryota; kingdom Metazoa; phylum Nematoda; class Chromadorea; order Plectida; family Plectidae; genus Plectus; species Plectus sambesii. Next base: position 6,368 of record NIUQ01003068.1, read on the forward strand.
ACTATAATCATATAGTCATTTTAAGGCAAGTAACATTGATGAAATGGAAAGCACAGGAAAATAACGCGGCGGAAGATGGAAGCATTGGTTCTTTTCCGTCAGCAAAGTACCACCAAAATAATTTTGACAATGGCGACACTGAAGACGGTTCAATCGTAAAAGCAAAGTGAGCAAACATGAACGCTTAAACTGGACTCGAATCAAACTGGTCTCACTCTACTACGCCCGGCCGCCCGACGGTGCCCGCAGTCAGGCGCTTCTGTCGAGTGCCCTAGCCTCCGCGCCGGTGCACTCGCTGGTCTCGAAGATTGTGGGCAATAAACGCATCGTGACAGAAACGCCATATTGGCTGTGTTTTCGCTGTCAGAAACTTACATTCTTCACTTCTGTACGAAAACAACCCGTCGATTCAAACTCTGGGAGCATTGTGACTAGAGAGTGGTGGTAGAGCGCAAATTTTTCAGATGAAATTTTCTTTGTAGCATTGTAAATGAAAGGTACGAACATGATGAGTAGAAGTGGACACTGGGAAGCAATCGGCGAGAGAAATGCAATCCATAGCGCAGTTTTGTACTAGTAAAATAGTCACTTTTAAAGCATCAAAGTGATCAAGTCGTTGTCTGTTATATCTTTGAAAACGAACATATGGCACTGCATACGTCCGATTCACTCATCATTAGACTACGCTTATTACTGGAATGAAACAATAGTTACTTCTCAAGTCACTTGTTAACAACCAAGAATATCATACTGGACACTACACATGACACCTTAACGAAGCTTTGCATCGCTATTATATCATCAAGCAATGTGTAACTTTTAGAAGAACTGAGTCTGGTGAGGTGCGAACAAATATTAGAATGAATAAAAGAGTTTACATTCAAAGATGACCGAGTTGTTAGAAAATGCTCTACTACTACTAGTAATTGCACATCGTTCTCTGCTGTTAAGTTGCTGCTCTATGGACTGCAATGGGACGAAGGCCGAAGCGACGCCTACTAGCATACATGCTCAATATGCCAGTGCTGGTTGGGACCGTCTGCGCAATCCCATTGGATGATCGACTGGCAGTTATCGTGGGATGCGCCCTCTACGTCCACCACCTTGCCGCTGTGTACTGCCCGAATCCGACAGTAACCATCGCCCACCGGCTCCAGGTGAAACGATTGGTTAGCACTGAAAATTGACTGTAAAATGTGAATTTCACAAGTCATCATCCATCATGAACCGAGCAATTTTGAGGCTCGAGAAAACCAGAGTCCCAAGAGGACATCGGTTGGAAGTCAGGGCAATTAAGCTCTCAGAGAGAATCTTCCTCAAGAAACTGCTTCACTCAGGAACTGTCACTGAGAGCTGAGCTCAGTTGACTGCATCTTATGGCTCCGCTATGATATCAGTCATACCGTATTTCTTCCAATAATCGCCCTGGGCGATTATTTTTTCAACCCCGGCTTGAGGGGGGCGATTATTGGAGGGGGGCGACTATTGAAGGGTGGGCGATTATTATTTCGATCGATGTTCGAATGAAGGCGCTCGTTGGAGAGAGGGCATCTATCTTTTACAATCGTTACTTTAGTATATAATATTAGTCATAAATAAAGAGATAAAGCAGTATTAGTAGTGGAAAGTTAATGGGAGTTCAGTTTTGACCTTCACTGCACAGACGTTTACTGTTTTAATCACTCTGAAGGGGGGCGACTATTGGGGGGTGGGCGATTATTGGAGGGTGGGCGATTATTTATTCAACCTAGGCCAGAGGGGGGCGATTATTGGAGGGGGGCGATTATTAGAGGGTGGGCGATTATTGGAAGAAATACGGTATCTAAGATATGACACTGGACCAGTTGAGCTCAAATCTTTGTGACTGAGTTTTAATGGAATAGACCTTGGAATGATTTGTGAAATATTACTATTAACTAATTGTTCCTCCAGAGCCCTTCTCTTATTAACCACTTTGGTCGACTTAGTGATGCTCGCATAAACTAAAGTGCAACTGTTGGGGCGCTTCTCTGCCAAACTTTCATTTTATCTGCTGATTATGGCATCCCTTTGAAATTGCTTGATAGATATAACAACGACTGAACAAGTAGTGTCCAAAATTTAGTGGCTGCGCATGAACTTTGGGGGCATACAAATAATACTGACTTACCCGTGATTAATCGTCCACTGCTGGAGTTGAACGCCATCGTCTTGGCTCACATGGGGTACGTCGAGCGCTTTGCCGCTCTTGGCCGAAATGATCAGATAGGTGTCGTGGGAGACCTACAATATTATGATATATTTCTCTGCATGATTTGATCCTAGGGAGGACCCTTCCATAGTGGGACTGGTCTAAAAGAGGAGAAAAGAATCTTCCTTGGTTTCAAAGAAGCATTCTGATGAGCTATATTCTTGTATAAGGTTGTATTTTGTTATATTGTTTTTACATGGGACCGGTACCATAATTGTGTCTAATTTGTTTTTCAAGTTATGCAATACTTCAGCCTATTATGGAGCATAGCGCTGAGTATAGCTATGAATTACTTAATTTCAGCAAACGATTACGGTGCCGGTCTAATGGTATTATCTGCATGAAATCGGGAGTAAAAGCTGAATACACAAGACTGCCGTCATTATTGATACCTGCTCGAAGCGCCAGTGCTGATTTTCCCCGCCGTTGTAGTCATACTGAATGACATGAGCGCCGTCGTCGTAGGACCCACCCTCGATGTCCAATACTTTTCCGCTGTGTCGCGATACGATTTTGTAGCACTGACCGCCGGTGTGCGGATGGCAACCGTCTACAAAGAGTTGCTAGCGAAATGCAAAAATTGGAATACTGTTGAACCATTGAGGTAATGGATATTTTTCGGGAGAACTTTACCACGATGGGGATCCAGAGTCTGGGAATCAGTAGTCAGTCACGACAAAGCGCCCTTTGTGCCAAAACAAAGGCTGGCAACCCCTCTCCTCAGTCACTATTTTAGACTCACTCGTTCCTGTTTTCAAGCGACATCTTCAATTATTTTAACAAAAGCTATCGAACTGCATCTTTTTGAAAACAGAACTTGTAGTCAGAATTGCAAGATTTCTTCATGCTTCTTGCTTGCATTAGGTTAATACTGTTACATAATTTATCAAAAATGCGAACCGTGACTCATTTCGGCTGCAGCTAACGTCGTACAGTCGAAAGAAAAAACGATAGAAATAAAAGATGGACCTAGCAGTGAGACAAAGTTGCTGCGTTCTACGTTGATAAGAGCGTCCCGAGCGGTTTCATTCGAACGGCAGAGATGATTTACAACGGCCAATATATCAGTGATAAAGATGGCCAAAGTTGCTCTCCTTCTCGCACGTAGCTAGCGTAGATTAGGAGACAATGATAAAAGGCGGAGACGAAGAGCATCTAATGCAAAAGACAAGATGGGAGCGGCTACCGTTTTATCATAGAGTGTGTCATAAGTGAAGATAGATACGTCTGTATAAGCAAAACTCTGTAAAAGAGGAACACTGTTCTTAAACAGAAAATTTAGTCATCCCAATTGGATAGAAATATGGGGAATAGCACCTTCAACTACGCATGACAAGCTGGCTGTGAATCATATCGATCTTTATTGCAATTTATACTGCAGTTAACATTCCACAAAGCAACTCAGTCATACTTGGCTCATTATAGTCTACAGGCATTCTCAGCAGTTGTGTGCAGCCAACATTTTTTGCATTATTATTTCATACTTACCATGAAGTCGAGCAGAGTTATAAACCACGCATGGATAGCGGGGCGCTGACTCTTGAAGATACCCCACCCACCCTCTCCCATATCTCTCTCGTCTTGACTAAAGTTCCGTCAAAAACCAACCCGACAAATAAAGTCATAGGTTAACCAAAAACTTCGAGTTTCTTCAAAACTATGTTTCTGCTTGACGTAATACGGGTCAAATTTTTATTATCTTACACGCCCGGCTACTCATATCACTCTGGCTTCATCACTAATTACAGGATATTAAAAGTTTGCATAATCAACTGCGGACGACGCGGGAAACTGTACAGATTTGTAAACAGCTGCTAGGCCTGCGATGCGAAAGTAAAGCAGAGAGCAGATATGCTGGACATCACGATGTAACTGCATCATTTATGGCGCCTAAACAACTTGATTTCGAAGCCTTTGGGCGGCTTCAATATGATTTCCGGCATTGGGCGGACTTGGTCGGCAGTCTCCGTTGATTTGATTTCGTACTTTCGAAAAAGCGTCGCTATTACTATCTTCTCTTCCATGAGCGCAAATTTTTGTCCTGAACCATAAAGACATATAGTTAACTATAGTAATAGGTTGTTGTCATTAATGTGAAATGTTAGAGTTCGCTCCGCGTCACCGTCGTCAATGAATTTTTTAGCGTTCTGCATGATTGAAAAAGCGTCAGTAATAGTATCATATAAACTCCATCTTACGGGCTTGGCAGGTTCGAATGCGGCAATGGGAGTGTTCTCAGAACTTGCATTAACTTAATGTAAAACACAACAAAAATTTGTGCCACGCTCGCATATTTCCTGATAGAATGCGACGAGGTGCGACGAAATCTTCCGTTCGGGCTTATAATTTTACTTGGCGAATTTCCGCGATGCGGACAATGTACAATTAATTGTCCCTCCCGCTGGCTGTGCAAAACCAATGCGATATAGTTGACGATAATGTAGATTTCAAATGCGATAAGTTTAACAAGAGTCGTACCAATGCAGTTGCGCTGTCCGGCGGAGAAAGGAATATAGGCGAAAGCGTTTCGCGTCGCGATTCTTTCTGGTAAAAAGTTGTCCGGGTCGTAGTCTTCGGGATTTGGAAACACCTGTCGAAATAAATACTGCTATGATGTATTATGAAAATTTCCTTACCTCCTTATCGCGATGAATGTAAATTGTCGAGATTACCACCGTCGCGCCTCTGGGCAGCGTGTAGCCGCCTGCAGAGTGGAATATTCTGACTTTAGTTTTTTGAATTCAGTAAACTTACAAAGTGGTGTGTCTTCAGTGACTTGACGGGCAAAAAGTGGCACAGCCGGACAAAGGCGCAGTCCTTCTTTGAGACACCTCTCTAGGTACTTCATCTCTTTTAAGTCATCTACTGTTATTGGTCTATCAGAGTCGCCTGAAAAGAGATATTTATTTTCTGCCTTGCAATCAGAAGAAAAATTTAAAAGAAAATTAAGGTACCAACATAAGCAACTAAAACTTTCTTTGCTTCAGTGTAGTTATTCGTTGTCAGATTCAGATCCGGAGCACTAGAGATAGATTTGCGACCAGTTTGGCTCTGTCTCAAATTTTTTGCAGATCTTACTACGCACATTTTCTTGCATTACCTTCGAAAGGGAATCGAAACAAAATAAGGCCAGTTCAATGAAAAATCGCGCGTAAAACTAGTTTGATATTTCACTTTGACAACGCAGAGTTTTCCCAGTTATTTCAACAGCGTGCGATAAAACACATCGTAACCGACCGAAAATGTCGTCGAGCTCTGCGAATATTTGCTGCTGAACGTGAGGATTGTGGCCGAGATACCACAGCGTCCATCCCATACTGCTCGACGTTGTTTCATGGCCTGCAAATTCATTATCACAACAGTCAGTCAGATGCGAATAAAAGAGATACATTGAAGAATACGAATATCAAAAATAGCTGTTCTCCGTACCAGTACTATGCTAAAACTCACAAGAGAACTTGAATATAACAGAGCAGGAGCATGGGTGAGAGAGAAATTTGGCTAGCCATAAGAGCAAATTAAATAGCTTTCGCCCATTTGAACTCTTAATTGAGCAAGGTTTAACATGCAAGTAGAAAAAAACGGTGTTGCAATGATAGTAAAATAAAAAAATTTGCTTGTGCTTCAAAACGATGATCAAACTTGCTCTTTTATCGTCAAACGACAATAACTACAATCGAAACGTTCAAACAGAAGAATTGATGAAACCTAGATAAAAGAAAAAATTTAATTCCTTATATTGTCTATTCTCGGCGTTCGACTGTGTTCACAAATTTTAAAATTAAAAACAAAAATCCAAAATTCCAGTCTGAAAATTATAAGGTTGCCGCGTGCAATTCAATCACTGTTATTAATAGTTATTCAAGCTTTAATCATCAATAAGATGACACATCACTTAAAACAATGTACTTTTAAACGAACTAAAGAACGGAATTGATACTATAGTTTACACGAAGGCGCATTCTTGTCGAAGAAAAATTGATTATATAAAAGCTGTCCATTTTGTCACTATATAACGGATAACATTTTCGACACGCTGAGATGTATTCCCAAAAAATTTGGCGTGCAATGTTTGATAGCTTAGAAAACGATAGAATCGATTAGAAGCAGGGCGAACGGTCAGCCACATATGAGGTAAATTTTTTCAATACGTACCTTCGTACATGAAAGTGTCCACCTCTTCGCGTATATCTTCATAGGTAAGTTTATTTTCGTTTTTCATCATCAAGAGGAGATCCAAAAATGCCGGTCGCTTCTTTACAGTGTTTCCGTTAGAATTATTTGCTTGCATGCTCATTTCGATTTCCAGTTGCTTGGAACGCTCGCTTATCACCTGAAATAGGAGACGCTTTGACATACTGAATCATTCGTCAGCGGCGTGGCGTCGTTGCTGTAAGGTGTCAGAGGAAAATTTTGCGATGAGACCTGTTAAGTATTAGTAGGAATGTATCGCTGGCAGTTTTTTATATATCTTATGTATCTTAAAGACATATTTGACAATGTTGGATGTTACAATGTAGTTAAGTTAGTTTCATGCGATATCACTCATCTGCCTTCCAACCCTTTCTCAAAATATTTTACTTAAAAGAAAGAGCACTGGACTCTTCTTTATATGCTCTCAATTGTTAGTCTTATCTAACACACGTCGATAGAAAAACACTCATAATATCCTAAAGAAATCGAAAGATTGATGAAGTTATATGAAAGCAACTGCATCTCACTTTTCTCGTAAAGTCAGTGAGAAGCTTGATGCACTTGTCAAACTCCGTCTTGTAACCGGTGAGGTACCAAACTGGTTTTAAACGGAACCATGGAAGGCGCCATTTTTTCCAGATCAACTCGGATAGTCTCTTCACAGCCATTACGTACTCCGAGTCGTGATGAATTTGTGCGTTAACTTTTGTACCCATTGAAGTTTCTAAAATCATAGTGGATTAAGATGACCTGATCCACCATTTTAGCTTCACCTATACATTTTTAGAATTATTCCGTTCTCGGGTTTTTCCGATTGGGAACCCCCAAAATAAAAAATCCCTATGGCCTCATATCCGGTCGATCGATTATGTAAAATCCTGAGGGCTCTATTTGGTGCTAAAAAGATGATAGTGTATCACAATTGTTATTATTTAGTTGCAATTTTGGCATATATAACATGTTATTATGTGACGCCAGTAAAGCTGTCCAACTTTCGTTTTTTGAGTTTATATTTTAAACAGCGCTGCACAACCATTGCATTTTCCAAGTCTATTCTCTTCGGATGATCTGCCTCTTAACAATCCCGATTGCTATGTGGCACATGTAAGACTCCATGTATGTCAAAAGATTTAGTAACGAACCGCATATTACGTCCAACGCGCAGCGCTTGAGATATGGAAACAAATCGAACGATTGATCCGTATCTGCGTATTGTTCGACTTGATCGGCCAAAATCTAAAAATTTGTTCAATAGCGATCTCGTATCAGGCAGAAGCTGCGCGCCTAAACAAATCGTACAGCGCCAAACTGTCACCCTCAACAATCAAGAACTGTTCAGAGAGAACATTTGTCGAAAAGCTTACATTAAATGAAGGGCCAGGCTACGATAAGCATACTATCATAAGACTCGCGATTAGTGTTGTGACAAATCGCTGACAGAAATAAAGTATCAATGAATACAGTACCTGCGCTTCGCGCGCAAAAACTTCGCAGAAACCGATGAGAATGTTGAAGTGGAACGTTGGTGTGAGCATCTTTCGTCGGCTTCTCCACTTTTCGCCCTTGCTGTAAAGGCAACGATAGTCATAACGAGCGTTTTGTTTAAAAAATAGTTATATAGTGCAGAGCGCAGCACACTCCAGTAAAAAGGAAGACGATTCAAAGGCTGTGATATCTTATTACACGGGAAAAGATCGATTGGTGAAGTTTGATGATAAATTTGAACTTGATCTGTTTATGTATTGACGAAAGTACAAGTGTGTCATTAGTTTAAACGGTTCTTGCGCCCCTCTGTGCAGTGTTCCCCCAGCGATTGCAAAATAGGCAAGTCAACATCTTCCTCTCGACACACGTAGCAAATGCACATGTGACACCATTTCGTGACATCATTCTTTAGTTCCTGCGTAATCATTGAGTTTACTTCAGCACGAGCAGCGCGATAACTCATGGAACCGTATCACTCCCCCTCAAACTTTCACTCTCTATTGTCTAATACTACCAACCGTCACTCTTTTGTTGTGTAATACTTTTGTCGGGAGACCAAAGAGTCAGAACAGAACACAGGACTGGTGACATCGAAAATCTTTCAAAAATTTCAAGTATGTAGGCGGAGCTCATCAGTTGACTGCCATGAGTACATTTGTGATTCATTTGTTTGTGTGTTGCAAAATCGAGATAGTTCTGAGAGTACAATCAATGTCTAACCTGTTTAGCAGACCGGTTCCGAGCCATTCGGCGAGTACATCATATTCACTCGATTTCGTTAGCAATACTTTGCTATCTAAGACTTCCTGAAATAATTACGATAATGACAGATAGTTTGATAAAAATTGCTGCTGCATCGAAAAAAGGCGATCAAAGTTAAGATGAACCGTAATGAAGTGACTAAATGATTTGTCTAACATTTATCAAGAACGCCTAACCTGGCGTTTATGACTTCTTGATAGCTGATTACAAAATGACTTTATCACGTTTCATGAAAACTCTAATCAATCTAAAAGTGCGCTTGCCACAGGCACACCGAGCACGATTATACCTGGACAGCTTCGACCTTAGTGACAAAGATAAGTGGCACAGGGCCGACCCAAATGCGCACGAATCCTTTCGGTCCATACTCAGTCGCCCATGATTTCAGCTGGTCGAGAAACTCTGAAACACCGAATCATAATTTTCCATATATATGAATTTAAATTTGAAGTTTGAAAGCGAAAATATTTTGTTTTGTTTTAGGACCCATGAAAATCTCTAGATAGAATTATGGGACACCGCATTTGTATGATGCTTTAACGCGCAAAAAACTGACGCGAGCCATTTTATTTGGAAACGTCCCCTTCCAGTTCACTTCACGATACTTTAGCAGCGCTAACAGAGGCAAAATGGTGAAACAGATGAAAGAAGAATTTAAGGCGTCCTTTGTTATATTTTATAAGAATATGCGCAGAACGGAACAAAAAGCGAAACTTTTATGATGCTATGAAAGACAACACCGTTCCTCAAGGATCTCGTTCAAACAAGCAGTAACGATGATAGGGGCAAGGTTGGAAGTCGAACAGTTTTTGATTTAGGAGGGGGATACTGGTAGGTCTCATAAGGGACCGTAACGCGCTTACCAAAGTCATTCCACTTGAATTGATAAGCGCAGCCGAGTAGAGGAATGGCGTGAGGACCGGGCAGCTTGTCAACGAGTTGAATTAGCCGTTTTCGTTCGCTGACGAATTCGATAATCCGTCGCAAATATAAGTAGAGGAAGACGATAGTGAACAGAAGCATCCAGAAGATTGCGAGCAACATTCTCTCCGCGAACAGTATGCCTTTACTGACTGAACAAACAATAGAACTATTAGAGAGCGTCAAAACGAATCTTGAATTATACCCAGTATTTATCCACACGCTAAGACTCTCTAGTATCCAGCGCGAATCTCTTTTCGAGTGATGCCTCGAGAAACGGCCGAGCCAACCTTTATGAACCGACCAGTAACACAGCTCACGTAGGAGTCGATGGGAACGAGACTAAGACGGCATAAAACGTGAAATGTTGTGCAAATTTTATCTGCCTACTCGTAAGTACCGGTTGCCGGACTCTAAAATATGCCTCTGGCGCGCCCGCCTTCGGCGCGCGATTACTGAAATTTGGAGCAGAACTTTTGTTTTCTGATCTCTAGTTGCGAAGCTCAATGCGAGATAATTTAACGCCAAGCCTATCTATTTATTATTCTCGAATTTTGAGCAGATGCTTGCACTTTTTGCTTGTTAAACTACTAATATGACGTTTTTATATCATATTTTTATTAGTAAGCAATAGACCGAAGCGAACTATTTATTATAAGAGAAATGTGCAAAATGAAAAAGTTGTGCCAATCGATTAGGCACAAGATCATGTATAGCCGACGTCACGGCCTATTGGAAAACTGCCAAGCGCGCTATAAGTAAACAAAAAATATGTAGTAATGACGTCATCAGGACCTGGTGTAGGCGTGTTAAGTTTGAAAAACTGCTCAAAGAACGCTTGCGTAGTAATACATAACGGGCATTGAGTTCCGTGTATTGGCGCTCAATCTACAATTGTCAATGGAGTGCGCGCTATAATACAAGTGTTCAACCAGTAAAACTGCACTGCAGTTAATCTTGTCGCTGACAAGTGAAAAAAAGCCAGTATCGGCTGAAGAATTTCCTTCCCTGTCGTTTGCAATTTAGAAGATGGCACGAAGGCCCAAAAACTGATTACCCCAATGATTGTACTTGCTCAGTTTCAAGCGACTTGTGTTTGTGTAGAAACACTGAATAAGTGTAGTCGAACAGGGGAATATCGCTGAGGTATGATGCGTAAAACGTTTAGAACAAAGAGTTGTAAGCTAAATTCTCTGTTACCGAAAATCAACTTTTTTGTCAACGAAGTTAACATTGGTAAAATTTAGAATAATACAGCATTGGGGCTTCATTCGAATATACGGTTCAAACTGCTGAAAATAGCAAAAATGTACATCCAAAATCTTAAATGAACGTCTATAAAATAGTGTTCAAGTTCGCTTGTCTGTTGCCGGCTTGTCAGTTGTTTAATCACTCTAAACTTCTTTACATTGCTTTCAGTTGAAAAAAACTTCAGTGTGGATCGGAACACTTTCCTACCCCTGGTAGTGCTCAGTCGCTAACATTGAAACATATTGTGTTTCTTTTCTATTTTTTTACAAAACAACAAAGGCATAGAAACAGATCCTCTATACGGCAACAATATTCTCCAAAAGACTTTTATAATACTTCAGTTGGACAAGCCACTTCAGCCGCGCATGTCATTTAGTTTAAGCGTCCTTACATACATACCGTTCCAAGCGCAAAAATTCGCATTTATGAAGCCCGCTGCACATAGCCACGATGTCATTGTTCCTTTTTGATTTACATTTGATGCATTTCATATTCTACCATTGGACTATGACGTATACTGGGTAAAAAGAACACTGAATCAATCGCTAACAGGAATTTGGTTTTGATCATAAACGTGTCAAGTAAATGAAATGCCCTGTGATAGTACAGGAAAAACGTGAACATATCAGGCATATGATTTAGTATACATAAGCCAATAAAAGTTGAAAGAATCATGAGAATTGTCTTTGATTTGATTTATGATATTATTAGTAAGTAAGAGATTAGAGACAGTGTTGAGCATTGCGTGAAGAGAGCTTACACATCGTGAACACCAACCAGTTGGAGTAGAGACTGCGCAGAGAATCTCTGGTTCATAGACACTTTTCCAGTTTAGCCCTTGCGCGGCTTCATTTAATTCCTTTCTGTTTAGAACCAGCGTTTTTGACGCCATCACTCTTATGCTTTGACGCTAGGCTGATTATTTTGATAAATTTTTCGATAACCGCTACCATCAAAGACAGTGCAGAGCCACCAAAATACAGCCAGAATCCTGGTGCCAGCACGCGGATTGAAATTGAATCAGGCAACTTCGTTTTCTTCTGCGACCACGGCATAAGATCGTACTGACCCCACGCACGATCCAATTGATTTCCACTGAATAATTGCATAATTATCTTGTTTAAAAGATTTTGATATTCTCGTGGAAAGTCACGGCTCAACGCGAATCCGCCGGGAAAACTCGAGGTCAAAAAGGCATTATCAGGAACTTCGACCTTTTGTAGAGTACAGTCAATATTCCTAAATCGATTATGCTTTTAGTTCCAGAAATTTGCACAATTCAATGCCTATTTTTTAATATCGTAAAGTACCATGTTTCAGTGGTATTTTGGTTACTTTTTTGTCCGAATTCGCAGAAAGAAAAAACACTTAGTTTATTAAATTGTTGTCAAGACTCTGTATAATTTGCCATTGCGATTTGATATCATCAACCGAAATTAGTGGAACTACGAAAAGAAGCGACAAAAGTGAGAGTTTATCGGCTTGTATAGGCATTAATTTTCGTTTGTTTCAACGAAAATGCTTCACACATATAGTGAATTTTATTAGCAGCTTCATTGTCTGGAACTAAAAGCAACACTCGCCTATATCTTCCACCAATGAGGCTCATAACGCCTCCAATGATTTCATAGCAAATAAGTCGATCGTCGCGACACAGTTTCTCTGCCACCACTTTCAGATCTTTCTCGTACTCGACGACTCTGTCGATCTCCTTTTGAGTAGTAGGCCGACCGAGCAAGTTGATAATATTTGCCCATTCTGCTGTGATGGGATCGCGAGAAATTAGACGATATCTGCCGTCGCTAAGGCCCTGAGCGTAGAATGCGTATGTATTCTTTTGCGTACAGCATCG
>NIUQ01003069.1:0-19082 GCA_002796945.1 Plectus sambesii
AAAAGGTACCGTCATCAACCTAAACCTTCGGCCAACAGTTGGCGGGTTCACAAAAGCGCGTTCAAGAGCTGGAGGAGCGGCACGTCCTTGTTGAAGAAAAGCGACAAGCCATCAGTAAGCAGTATAATATTATGCCTATTGCATCTATTATGAAATTAATTTTTCCAACGATACACCCAGGTCTTTTTTTGATTTTCGTCTCTTATGTATATGCTGAAAGGGAATCTTAAGTTTATTTGCAAAAAGTTTCTCAACAGCTGGCTTCATTTGACGCAATAGTATGCTTAAATGAAAGCAAAGTTTTGTAAAATCGCGGTTTCATATCTGAGAGCTTTTAGTGGGAAGCATTAAAATAGGGATGAAGTGTTAGGTGAATGTGGAGAGTGGTCATAGAAATATGTCGATTGTGTTTATCTATAAATGAAAGTCTGAGACACACATGAAAAAAGCAGCGCAAAAGCAGAGGTAGCGACACATGAGACAACCAAAAGACACGTGAGAACATGGCAAAGAAAACAATTAGAAGCCAGGGAGAATAGCTTAGGTCGTCCTAGAGGAACGGACCTTAGGTAACAACACATTTCCGTTAGCGGCGTTCTTCCAGTAAGTGTAGGCGTTCCTCCGAGAAATCATCCGATGAAGGGTGAAGTGATGGTGAGATTTTGGCATAGCGCACAGAATCTTCTTGAACCGACCGAGCCAAACAAACGTTTGCTCGGCCCTCATGGTGTTGACAGCCACTTCCGGTTGGAGCTGCAGGAGTGTGTCCGGAGAGTACTTGTCCTGGCACTTCTGCTGGTGATTTCGTATGTGCAGGCGATCAATGGCCTGCAATTTTGTTTTATTATGCTCTAATTAGAAGGAATGGATTTGAGGGTCCCATAAATCCTAGGATTTCAAATATCAACTGAGAAAGTAATTAATATTAAATCGAATGTCTTGCAAGAGATAATCCGCTTTAGCCAGTGCCTACGTTCGTGCTCGATGTGCTAATTTTGTTAAAATTTTAAAACTTTAGCTCGTTTATCAGGGTTGACCAAGATCTTATATCGCTTTTTGTAATCTTATTTTCTTATTTTGCATTTTTTGCATATCTCAACTTGACGTATTCTAACACTTTAGTGTAAATGAGACGCGATTCTATTTTCCTTTGAAAATAAGTTATTTTCGGAAACGCGTGAAAGGTTTTAAACTTTGCAGAATCTTACTTTTTCAGCTTGTCTTAATTTACCTCTTAAGCAAAATTTCAAGACTTTCTGTCTCATGAAGAAAACATCGCTTTAATTAATTTTAAAGTGGTATATATAAGCAAGTGAAATGTATCCTTCCATCGAGGCATATCCCCTTTGTTTGACATTAACGAGTATTAATGTTTAAAGTACCTTGTTGATCCTGAGCCACATTTCGTTGTATGGCGATGGGTAGACGTCCTCGGGAAGCTTCTTCCGAGCGGCTTTTAAGCTGTCCGCGTGGCATACATTGTCGTAGACGATGCTGAACTTCTCCCAGTCGGAGGGCGTCGTCCTTTGTGTCATAAAGAAGTCGTGCAGATGATCGATTAAGATGGCGAATACTTGCGAGGGCGATTCGGAGCTGAAGAGAAACTTTACAATTATTTGTTCGAGTGACATTTTAATGCACTTTGAAATTTTACAGGGTGACAAATAAGTTCTGTTTTATCCACTTGTAAGTTTGTATGAGGGAAAGACCTGTCATTTGCTGCAAATAAATAGCATTTAGAAACGTATTTAAAGCTTTCTACAGTAGCATTCTTGATTTTCAAGTATTGAGGCAATGTGCGCCAAGTGTGAGGAAATAAATTCAAAGTATATTAAAATCTTAATTGCATCTTTTAGCTATTATTAATTGCTGACAAACCCGTATAACGGCTCCCATCGGAAAATGTGACCGCACGGGGCCACGATGACAAGATGGCCGCGCAGCCAGTGGCCGATTCGCCGCTTCCCACCGACATTTTTGAAGCAATCAAAGCGCCGCTTTCGTGTGCTGATCAAGTCGACGCGGCTCAAGAGCTCGAGCGACTTGGATCCGTCCGGCGCTTAAAAGTAGTATCTTAATTTTAAGTATCACATAAATTAATTGTCAGTACCGATTTCGGTCGCGTGCAGCATTAAGTCCTTGTGAATCTCTTCTGCAAGCTGCTTCCGAGCTAAAATCCATATATTTAAATAACATGGAAACAGTTTGTTCAGATTGCCCATCATGATAGTGGATTTGGTGCGACATCTTATAATCAAACTATTGGCTAAAAGGCAATTCAGGTGCTGTAAACTCATCGCTCCAGTTCAAAAAATTGAGATACATTGTGCTAAATTATATTTATGTTAATGCTTTATTATCTTTATTTTGATTATCCGTTAATGCATGAAAGAAATGGTAGTCTGCCATGATCATATGCTAAGGTCACGAATACATAATATCCCCGAACCTCTCGCCATCAGCGATTTTCCACTGAATGCTGGTGTACTCGCCAATGCCTCCTGTTATCTATGACTGACTGATATGAAGTTTTGGAGACAGCGGTAACGCAGCTGCGCCCACCCTGTAAATTTACTTTTCATTTCTCTTCTTTTAAATTCTCTGGTTTCGTCGCTGAACGAGGGTGAATACAAATTAATTATTTTTCGAAAACGTCTACTTTTTTCTTTTTCCAGGTAAGAAAGATTAAGAACATATTTACAAAATGTTGTCTAATACTGATTCAGGTCTGCCGCGCAAACGTCACATTGATGACAAGAAAAAGCGAATAAAATTTCTGGTACTTACATTGTGAACGTGTTATTGGCACGTTACGTTCAAAACGGGGTGCACTGTCTGCTTCACCCAACTCGTCATTCATAAGGGGCTCTGCCGAGGGGAACTGCTCTCTGCGAAGGTTGGCTTCTTTCACTGAAAAGCGATTGGATATATTTATTAGACTTCTTTTGATTACAGTTTTCGTAAAAGTCGAGGACGACGTCTTTTTCCGTTCGGCCAAGCCGTTCGACAATGCCTCTCAAGTCGGTCGGATAGCCCTGCTCAGTCATTATGTCGCAGTGCTTTCGGCAGAAAGCTCTTCCGAAAGCTGGCTCATCGCGGCAATTCGTTGGATATGTGATGCCAAGGGGACCCGTGATCTTCTCCTGCAGAAAATTTCTGTATAGAACAGGCAAATTTTTGAATCAGAATGCGTGTCGTGGATCGTTTGAAATCGCTCTGGTACAGATCAGTCCAGTTTCGTAAAGATTTATTTAGCATAACACACGGGTTGCTCAAATATTTAATTAACTTGGGGTAAAGCTTGAGGAGTTTGCAAAAAAAGATATTCGAGATTGGATACCTCAAATAGATCCGCCTCTGAACTTTGTTAAAAGCTTACCTGGAACATGCAGAGGGTGTACTGCAGCTTCCATATGCCATCGGCGATATGAGCGAAGTCACAGCCTAAAAATAATATGGTAACTGAAATTTCTGGATTGATTTCGTGTTATATGAACTCTCTTATGACTCTCTTATAGAGAGACTATGAACTATACATAGCACGAATTGTTTTGCTAATAGCACCATTGAGTAATACTGTTGTAAAAGAGCAACCCCAATGAAGAATAAAGCTTAGAAACAGTACTTTTACCTATCAGCCACCGTGTTATTTAATATGCCGATGAGATTGTGACATTTTAGAACACCACTAACATAGTTCGTTTAGACCCTATCGCGCTTCCCATGCATTCATGACTGACGCTACTACACCCGTTGATGTGACATTCTCAGCTCATCTCTAAAGAAATATTGGTTAGTCTTTACCTTTCTTCTGGCATTGCCCTGTTCGTTGGTCGTGTGAATACTCCCCGCGTTCTTGGAACGAGGAGTCGCGAATAAATTCCTCAAGGTTAAGATTTCGCTCTCTTTCGCCGCTCTCCATAAGTGAAACCCACGTTTCATATTCGTAAAACGCAGCGCTCAATAGCTTCCGAGAAAGTCGGCAATCTGAAATATGTTTATGAAGTTTCCATGAGTTTTGTAAACCATTAGCGACGCTAGAGAATGAAATCAAAATTCAGCTTACCTTCCTCGGCTATCTCGGCACCGCTGCGTACTGCCAGGTTGTAAAGAGCTTCTGTGAAGGCCTCAGAGAAGCCTTGAAAAGAGGCCCACGTGTGATGCCTGCAATTTTTTCATGAATTCGTGCATGGACAAGGAATAACAATTAATGTGATGTATATTTATTGTATAACTAATATGTGGAATATATCCGTCTTTAAGTTTTTGCTGCGCTTGCTTTTAAAAATACTGCCATGGGTATTTATAAACTGTCATATGTAGCTTTTGGACAAAGACTTAGCTGCCGACTTTTACACCCTTAGCAATTCCGCGGCATTGCCATAGAGGAAAATAGGACTTTGAAGTGGTTTTCTGTTGTTATTCTTTTACTGCAAAAAGTCTCAGCAGAAATGATTCGTTTTTATAGTTTTTGGTATATGAGATAGTATAGTTGCCTCATTGCACACGATGCATAATTAGCGTTAATATTTTCTTATGAAAGGGAATTAAGAGAAAGGTTTTAAATAAGTACATTTGACAGACGAAAAATTCCATCATCGATTTGTGAATGAAATTTCTTTCGTTCACTTCGATAAAGGAAACGGCGTCATCGGTATAGTATGTCCTCTTGCCTTCGCCATTCTTCTTCGTCTTCTGGGACCTGGCCTTATCGGCAGCCCATGGCCCAAACGTCACTTTGCACTTACGGCAGTACGCCCGAAGAGCGATGCAACTTGATTTCTTAGTGAGCTCATAGCAGGTGACCTTGCTCGTCGTGTACTCGAAAGTGTCGTGGCCGCTCTCGCAGAATAGGTTCCTAAAATGGAATCAGTAACCCGTTAGCATTGTATCATAGAATGTACCTAGGCGCAAGTATTAATGGCGAGTGCGACGAAAATGTGGTCAAAAAGTCGCTCTGCAGCGACGCCATTCGTTGGCACGACTCTGTCAACTGGCGGCGCTTTGTCTTGCTCTTATGGACCGCCTTGCAAGCCACGGTCAGTGCTGCTGGGCCTAAGTGGCCGACGTCGCGCGCAACCTGAACCGCGAGCATGACCTGAATGCATATATTTCATTTAACCCTTATCATTCAATGTATGTGTGGCACGAAGATCGATTTGGTAAAATATTGCTTAAGTACGTAAGAGTTCGCTTATATTGGCAAATGAGAGGCAGGGACGTTTTGACTAGTGTAACCAAACTCGACGTAAATCTTTCAATAAATGCTCTAAGCGTTTATTATTTCATCTTAGCTTGGGGCGTGTTTATTCGAGGGGAGATGCTTCTGTTTTCAGTCTAGGCTCGAAGAGGAATGCATACCAGACAGGAAATATGGTATTTTTCAACTGCCACTACAACTAATAGCATCACTCATAGATAGTAAAGATTTAGCGATATCAGTTATCGAACTTGAATGATTTAATATAAATGAAGAAATAGATCGTTCTGGTAGTTCAGCATTCACCTACACAGCATGGATGTTATATTTAATCTCCCAGTAGGGGGAAAGCGTTTATTGGAGGATGTATGATATGCTCTAATAAGGGGATAAGACTATTCCTGCACTGAATATATAATCGCTGTGACATTAGATCACGCCGATATATTACCGCAGCGCATTTTATCGACGAGATTATTCATAGCCAAAGGAAATTTAGTAATTTTTACCATCTTCTTTGCTTTTTATATTTATTATCTAATACCTATGGCAGTTACTGATAATATTACGGCTCTTATCAAATAACCTTCGGGCCCCTCACAGAGGTATATTCGAGAAACTACAGAACTGGTCATAAATGTGCTTCATCGCGAACAATGTTACTAACAAGCATTACCTCTTTCAGGGAGCCAACCTTAAGAAGCTCAAAGGCCAGGAACTCCTCAGGCGAAGATTCGGGCCCCACCGACGCGCATTCTCGTAACTTCAACAAGTATTCATGGATCCTGCGTCGCTCGGCTTCGACCGTCTCACGGCGTTGACGCTCTTCGATGACCCTCCTCTCGTTCAACTCCAAGTCGAACTCATCGACATGCGGGCGCCTCTTAGGCGGCATTCTGAAAGACTAAAGTAAGCATATTACGATTTAAAATATGAACGTAATAAAACGTTGTATCTCACAATATACATAATAGTTTATCAGACCATCAAGAGAATTATTAGCGATTTTGTGTTTCAAGCATAAGCATTTTCTCATAAAACCTTAAAAGATAGCTTTTGCAGCTGAAAAAGATCAATTTTTTAAATAAATAAAATAAATGTTAATGCTTGAATAAATCTGATTAAGCAGTAATGCAAACTATGAGTATATTTGATCAGAGACTCGCGCGAAAACGTAATAAAATTTGTCTATCAATGCGTATGAACATTATAAACATTTGCAATATTGAAAGCAGGCGTAGGGGAATGCACGAACAGTGCCCATCCACCCCTGCCCAAGACTGTTCTTCCCCTTCCACCCGCTCAAGCAGGCAACCATAGCATCCATGTAAAGCCTTTTACTATGAATAAACATTAACTAGCAGACCCGTGGAAAATTTCCACGGGTTGTTCCATAAAATGCGAAAGCGCGACAATTCACACTCGCGCGCTGTAATTTCACGTCTGTTTTCTACGCCGATCATGTGCGTCTCTTCCATTTTTAATTTATCAGTCTGCGGCTCTGTCTGGCCCCCTCTCACGCGCTCGAAAGTCGAGCTTTCTTGATTACCCCCCTTAACCGTTGAACGGTACGAAATTAGATCGTTTCTGACGTTCACTAGGAGAGGGCGCCAGGATCAGTTAGGGCCGGGCAGATTCCGACGCTTGCCTCGAAGGGACCTCTGATCCATTACTAACAACGGGCAGATTCCAAGGCATGCCATGACGGGGCCCCAGCCCATACTACGAACGGGAAATTTCTGTAGCTTGCCAGAAGGGGCCCCGGCCTGTATTTAAAATGAGTAGATTCCGACGTTCGCCACCAGATGGCGTCCAGACCAAGTTAGGTCGCACAGAAGTTTTCCACCCTTTCAATAGTTTCCAACTCTTGCCTCGAAGGGGCCCCGACCCGTAGTAAGAACGGGCAGATTCCGACGCTACTTCGATGGGGCCCCGAACCATACTAAGAACGCGCATATCCCGACGCTTGCCACGATGGGACCTCGGCCCCTACTGAGAACGGGCAGTTTCCGACGCTCGCCACGAGGGGCGCTTGCACCGCGTTCGGGCCAATCAGAACGCTGACACACACACACAGACAGACACACTGACAAGAGTAATTATATATAGAGATATTTATCTAGTTAACAGATACTAAATTTGAACTAAGTGAATCAGTTCATTGACGCCCCTTCCCTATACTTCGTTTTATAAGGTGTAATGAATGCATGAAAGGAATGAGCAGTGGTGTATATGCTATTAGGTTTTTTTTATGAAATAGGCATATGTGCGGGAATAGGAAAACCCAGTTAAATTACCTCCTCCGTGCGTATTGACTATCACAATATAAACACTGCAATATTAAAATGAACAGTATCAAAAACTTGAGATTTATAAAGTATATATGCCTAAATTTTACCAACCTCGAAAGTAGACTTGCAAACGAGTAGCCCACAGCTGGTTTGACGAATACGAAGACGCTAGACAATTGAAATTATATATTAGGCATTAATGTTTCGTGATTGGTTGATCAGATATATTTTGCAAGCAAAATGAACCGTTGTCCAATGTGGACTACGTGGAAATTATCAGTCAGCACAGGACATACGGACTTCGTTTACTTTTATTGATTGTAAACAGTAACTAGTGCTTCATTGCGGACAAAAATCGAGACAGGCGACACAAGTTGCACAGATACTAACTGCGAGCAAAATAGGTCAAACACCGCATGATACATGAAAATTTCCGTACACAGTAAGACAAATCTCATAAACGCCACATATCCTGCGCAAAACACAACGAACTCTGCACAAAACGCAGCATATTCCGCATAAAACACTCTGCACAAAATCGAAGAAACGCGGTAAACAATGCATCAAATTACGTACAAAATTGCGCACTAAAAACCACGACCAATTCCGCACAAAAAGGCATCTAACAGCGCTTCCGCAGCGAGTACACTTTCGTCACCTTCACTTCCTTCTTCCGATACTGGCGCTTCGGGGTAGCACTGACCACATTGTGCTGCTCATCGGCTTGCGCAGCTTCCTCGGCCCTTGCGCCCGCGATCGAACTGGTGGGGGTGGCGCTGACCACCTCGTGTTGGTCATCGGCTTGCACAGTGTCCTCGACCCTCGCCGTAGCGATCGAACCGCTTTCGTCTTCATCGTTCTCAGTCGGGCGCTCAGCTGAAATTCAAAAATATTTCAAAGTCAACATTGCACCATAGCTTACATAGACTTTAGGATACCTAAAATAAAATCACAAAAGAATTTTTGTTTGGTATTCTGACGTCTTATGTAAACTATTTTGTTTTCTCTTGCTTCTGTTTGCACTAAAAATAAGTCAATGGACTTCTCTATCACTTCAATATTAATACGTTGAAGACGTTTTCTCAAAAAATTTAAAATAATCAATCGAATGTTCTATTTTCTGAAAGTCTTGGCATCACCACAGCGGTTTAAATGTTGTGAGGTAACTCTCATATTGACTATAATATAAAAATTATATACCGTTCAGTCTGATCGTACTGAGAGTATTGGCGAGACGAGCGCGGGGGGTCTCGGCGATAATAGGAGACGTGCCGCCTTCCGTACGGTCCACGTCGAGAGACCAGGCTTCTGAAAATTAAAATTGATAAATATTACAGTTCAGATCAGGGCACCAGTTAAACTTATAGCTTAGAGAAAGGTCTTTTATCTGTTACGCCTTACTAACAAACATGTGACTTATAATCCAACTTATATTCATTCTAAGAGTTTTGAAAATCTTTCTGCTATATCCCTACTATAATTTTATGCAGAAGAAATATGGTTTTCTTCAATTAATACTTTTAACGAAATATAGTATGACATCTGTGGTAGTTCAGCTAAAATATGTAACAGATTGATCTCTTCTGATAATCCTAAATCGAAGACGCCGCAGGCAAATATATGTTCATTTGTAAGTTTATTGAGCTCAAAAAATTAGTCAGTTTCGCATGGTGTACTTTAGCATTTTACGTTTAATGCAATGCTAGAAAATAGCCGCAAAGTACGACTTAAGCTAAAGTACGCGATATGTAACTGTTTCAGTGGTTCGAGACAAAAATTTACAACCCTATTTCTGACGCAAGTCGACAATACTCTCACATACGCGTTTCTAATATACTAATAGTATATGAGTCAACTAGCATACTGTAGCATGTAATATAGTACATGTCTCTTTAACGAATTGTCTCTTTGGAAGAATTTACAGTACATATATAAGCTCTACGTACCTTTAACGAGTGTAATAAGGTCGCCATCCACGCCCTCGGCGATCTCGAACATGGCGGGCACCAGCTGGTACATGTGCCCGGCGGCACGGGTACGGGGCAGGAGGGCAGCCACCTTCTCCTTAGGGA
Source organism: Plectus sambesii (assembly GCA_002796945.1). Lineage (NCBI taxonomy): Eukaryota > Metazoa > Nematoda > Chromadorea > Plectida > Plectidae > Plectus > Plectus sambesii. The sequence goes on from NIUQ01003069.1 coordinate 9,564, forward strand.
AGTGCTGGCGGGAGTCGGCCACGTGCACGTCGGTCTTGTTGTGCTTGACCAGATCTTGGAATGAGTTGTCCTTCCCAGTGCATTGTGCGAGAAAGAGATCGGCTCGGAGGTGGGCAATGAGGAGTACCTCCTGGTTCTTCACCGCCGCCAGCTTCGTCGTCAACTTCAAAAAGTGGCGCGCCTAAATTTTCAAACTTTAGCAGAATTAACTCAGGCTAGTTTTTCCGCTGCCACCAATAAGTTTAATTGAAAAGTTATTTTCGCAATACGCTTTAGTCTGAGTGTAGAAATATGAGATCTATTCTATTGACAAGTTTTAGTAGCCCAAATATGAGCAAAGAAATAATGAAATAGTTACCCGTTAGGCTGCTTTGATGAAAGTGAGAGTTATTTCTGTACTTTAAAATTCGAAGTTTTGCCTGCTTTTTAGTACATATTCCATAATTTATTAAATACAAATAATATGACCACTGAAATTTCCGGCAAATGGGCATTATGATTCGTCGGGTTTTTGCTATTCTTATTAATTTATGGATTCTACTCGTCAGCGGGCGTTTTTTTCTGTTCAGATTAGCTTTTAGTTAAACTAGTTTTTAAAATTTTTACCTCCACAATTCGCTGCTCCTTTGGTAGGGCCAAGAGCTGAACCTCGACCTTCTTGAGGAGCTCGGCGATGGTCGGCGGACGAAGCATGGGGATGACGTAGGCTTTCATGAATGGAAGCACCACCTTCTTCATCAACTTCTTTTCACCAAGCTGCCGCAGTACCTAGAATTATTATAAATGTTATGCATAACTCTTTGGTAAAACTTATAAATTATTTACATAATAGGTGAAGCACAGGGTCGGTTCGTATACGGCCCAAAGTCGGCTCCATGTGCCTTCGAAGAGCCCTTGGAATTGGGCCGAAACGCGCTGCTTCACCTTGTCCGCCTCCCCGCCGTGGCGGAACCGATAGCGCAGTGCAATGAGCTCAGCGTACAGACAGCTTCTTCCAAGCGCCTCTGTCAACGCGGCCTTCTTCTGGGCGAACTGCGCGACTTCGGCCTCAGTTGGTCGGTTAATCGGCAGCACGACCGATCGAGTCATTATTCTAAAGTGTAATGTCGATAAATAATGAGTATAAAAATATAACAAAATTGCTGCTCTTGGGGTGGATATGTGTAATGGCGCAACATTTAAAATACGTAGGAACCTACATCCACCATGAATTAAAATCTCAGTTTGCATTCTGAAAACTCGGATGAATTAAGTTTTAGCAAGTTTCGATATTTAAACTCAGTGGCGAATATATTTCAAGATATTAAAGTATTGAATAAATATGTGGTACCGTTTTTCTTGCAATAATCGCCCTGGGCGATTATTTTTTCAACCTAGGCCGGAGGGGGGCGATTATTAGAAGAAATACGGTAATTGCATATTACGCATTCACCAAATTCGTGTTTTAAATATTTAATTTAGATTTTGGAAATATTTGTTTGGAGGATTTGGTGGTTGAAATCTTGAACAAGAGGATGGATTAGTCACTTATGGGCGCCATAGAAGATGAATCAAGGCTGGGATTGGCTTCAAACAGAGGATTGAGAATCGAAATCGATAAGCTGCTGGTAAGGAAATCTTTTTAGGTAACAATAATGATAGGCACTGTGATGTTGATGGTTGGGCCATTGAAAGGTCGTTTAGCGTGTTTTTAAATTCCCACATGTTCCACTAACGCTAGGATCTGATAGCACCGTTTGCATTAAAGCATCTCTTGTGATGACGACCCCCTCCCCATTGAATGGTTTTGAAAAAGGTAATAAAATTCTTTAGAAGTAAGCAGTTAGTCGCCCCCGCTTTATAACGTCTACTAGTAAACTTCGAAATTAATTGCTTTAACTCTTGCATAATTGTGACTATTAATCTTATCCACTGCGAGTGTATGTGATAAATGCAGTAGCTGTAGCAATTGGGACGCAGTCAGTTGTAAGATCAAGGCTTTTCTGTAACGTGTTATTTTAACGTTTTTAACTGATTGGACTTTTCCCGGAAAGGCAATAAAACGGGGTGACATATCTCGATCATTCATAGCGAAACTATGCGCGTGTCAATCAGGTGCGGTTGTCTATTATACTTATTGAACAGTCATTTGACTAATCAGTTAAGTGGCCAATTAATAACTGATCGAAACTAAAAAGAGACCAGCTGTAATTAGATTCTCCTATTATAAATACATATACAATAGTAATATTATATTGATTGAATGCTGACGTAATTAAAACTGAGACAGGTTAGAAGGGATAGGGTTTATTCGACAGGGTAATTAATGAATAAGTCAACAGTATAAAATGCCAGAATGTTATTGACTGCGACTCATTCGCAATAGTCGTCTATGTGAATGGCTAGAGTCATATGGACAGCAACCATGCCTATCTTGTTGATATAGCTTAATATTTTTCTCTAATTCTTTCGTTTTCTTACGCTTCCCCACTAATATATGCCCGACCCTTTGCATTATATTTTGTCGCTATTCTTGCTTTGACCACTTATTTTTAATCGTACTATATATCTTCATCTCAGTTACGTAAATTTAATAGCCCAGTCGATGAACTGCTCGCGTCCCGCGAGAAATTTTCCTCTTTTCGAAAATGAATCCGTAGCTCGAAATTCCAAAAAAACATACCCCGACTGCTTGTCGAACTGAAGGGCCGATGCGGACGAGTTGCTGGTCAAGATCACTGAGCCCCGGGGATACACTTTGTTCCGCTGACTGTCCCTGGGCACCTGAAACAATTATACTTTAGTTGCACTTTACTTATTGAGAAAAAATAGTAAGATATACCCCCTCGGCGATCGAGACGACTACGTTCTTTAACTTTTCCAGCTCGATCTCACTGAGCCGATAGTCATTGTGGCACGCCGGAATAGAGCTGGCCTCCATTCGAGCCAGGAGGGATGATGGCGTATAGTCTAAATTGTTATATTAATAATAATGAAGTTAAAAGCTTCATATTAATAATTTTGTTATTTAATCTCGCATTTACCTCGGCAGCTTGCCGATGCGCCAACCATCGCCAGCAGCACCTCAGCGAGCGTTGTCTTCCCGGTACTAGGCTCGCCCACTAGGCTGAGGAGCGCCTTCAGCTCTAAAACTCATTGACTATAGAACTTATTCACAGTAAATATTCCTCTTACCCCAGCCGAATGGCTTCTCAGCTTCGCTGTTAAGAGCGAATGTCATCCAGCCAACGGCCAGAAGGACTTGGGCTTCATTCGTGGTGAATAAAGTCCGCAAATCGTTAACGAAGCGGAGCAGATCGGTCGGGTGGTCAGGGTCGAAAGCGCAGACAATCCCAATGTCCCTTGGACTCAACGATAGCCGTAAGATCACGGGCATCTAAAGGGATTTAAGCCAATCAATGCGAAAATGCAACCGCTAAACCTGCTGAGAATACTAACTGTACGCAATATTGCACCTGTTTTAATATTTTATTTATATATATATATCGGGTGTGAGCATTATTATAGCGATAGCTTTTGGTAACTGTTTGATACTAATTTCAGCGTTAGTTAGACAAGTATCAACCTTCTTCCCCTTTTTGCAAATACAGTTTACAGATGGTCATCAGAGTTAGCAATTGTGGCCCTATTCTGCTCCCGATGCTGGGGTTACACTTATAAAGTCCATATTAAGTTCACATTGAAATGCCTATACACTGTTTATCGATTGCAAAATTTGCCAGCATGTATAATATAAATTATCTTAAACCAATACTTCACAACATTCATTTTAGTATAAAGCATTTCTGACCTCGGACACTGCGCCGTCCTCATCGAGCACCAAAACAGCACCGTTCGTGCTATAAAGTACGTGGACAAATCGGCGGTTGGCACCGTCACAGACCGCGACGAGGCCGAGGTGCTAAAAATAGGTAGATATAACGTAGTGTCATATACGATAGTGTAAAGAATGAGCGAAAGTTAAATTTAATGTATTGTACTTATCGAATACTCTGTTATTTCAAAGGAGACTTAAATAATTTAAAAATGGTATTTTAGGACATCGCTTAATGCTAATTTAGTCGAAATATCGTTGTTCTATTAGTAAACAGCTTATTATTTATACTTACCTCCGCCACGAGATATTCTTTGCGCCTCTCGCGCCTCGCCGGGTCGGCGTACTCCTGGACGAGCGCCTTGGCTAGTTCGACGAGAAGATGATATTTCGAATTGCTGAGAAATAGACTCAGGCTGAAAGCAACGTTTGCATAAAATACAACAATTCCGAAATTTCACATTATGTTCCAGTACCTCGTGCGGCCGTCGCACAGCGCCTCAAAAAAGTCTTTACCACTGGACAGATCCTTATTTCGTATCGCGACCTTCCTAAAAATGAAATTTTAAATCAAAGAATACCTAGTCTGACCAGAATTCATTAAAAGCATCTTGATTAGCTAGCGAGAAAACTAAGCATTTGATTAAAGAGAATTTTGATTCGTAAAAGCCCACATATTTCAGAAATGGGAAAAGCGAGTATGACGCATCATTTTTTCCAATTTCGCATAAAAATGCTTGTAATCTGCAGTTAATGAATCAAACGAAACATACCAGCGGTCTCCACCCTCATCCGGGGCGAGCATCACGCGAAAGATGTATCCCTTATCCGTCTTCGATGTATCGTTGGACATTGGCATCGCGTAGTGCCCTACGATTCAAATCTAAAATAAAATTTATTTTTCTCAGAAATTGCAACTAAGCTTTTTGAAAAGGCATACGGCAAAGTTCGACACGTATTCTTCAGTGTTCGTGGTTTGCAACCATAGCCGACCATCTCGGACAGACAAAGTAGACGGCATGCTCGAAATTTCCGGCTGTAACGATCATTAAATTAATAACGAAATTCAAACTCGATTTTCGCGCAAATGATGAGTGCTTTCATCCTGGCACACTGATCTTCAGAGAAGCATTTTAACACAGACGAACTCGCGATACATTGGCAAAATGAGGTGGTTTTGATTTTCGCTCAGGAATATTAGTTTTTAATGAGACAATCTTTTTTTCAGAAATAGACATACCCTAGTGTACTGTTAGGATAACAAGAGGAAAACGGACACCCTGCAGACTCATCGCGGCTACTAGTAGCTGACGGTTCGCTAACTGAGCCCAGTCATTGGTCGTCGCCTACTCCTCCAATCATTATGGCACTCGTGAACATGGTATGAGCCTGCAGCGCGATATCGTCCATCAAGGATGGCAAAGTACGGCTGCAGTTTTAACAGGTATAAGCTGAATCATGTTACGTTCAAAATTGACAATTTAGAGGCTAATTGCTTAATAGGGAAGAATAATTTAGTATAGTTATTGACTGACTGTTGGCCTGAGCATCACCAATTTACAATGCTTTCATTAGAGGGAGGATCGAAAATAATGCTTACTGGAAAGAGAGTTTAAATATAAAATCAGTTCTAAAAGTTGACGAGGGGGAATGAGTAGCTTAACAGCGCGCATTGACGCTTGTTATAAAGACACTGTAAAATGATGATGCTAGTTACCACCCTGAACCACGTGGAGGTCGTCAGTCCTATCAGGGCAGACATTTTTTTCAAAAAAAATGCAAGTCATTATCAAGCTATCACGGAAGATGTCCCCATATTAAGGACCGTTTGATAGATACTTTTTCTCAGTTACATATAATATTACACTTATCACTATACGCAGAAAGGCTACCTAGATAGAGTAAGTGAGAAAAAGCAAATATCATACCTCGCCATAGCAGTACAAAAATACTGTATTCCTTCTAATAAACGCTCCCCCTCGACTTAAGGTTGAAAAAAATGCCGTCCCTTGAATAAAAGTCTCCCTAGGGTAATAAACGCCTGTTAAGTATAGGCCAGCATTGAATTTCCATTAGAATCCGACTATTAATATCTCGGAATCTATTAACGATTGGTGTTTTAAGTTTAGTGGCGATTGAAAAAACAGATCAGCGACCTACTCCAGCCGAGGTATAAACGATTATTGGAAGGAATACAGTATTTGGAAAAGGACATGACAAAAGCATCGCGCGCAAAAGGTATCAAGAACAGCGACTATTCACAGCAAACTTTTAACCATTGGTGATCCTTCTCACTCCCTCTGTCGCCGTAGTCGTAACTGAAATACATCGTTTCATTCAGAAGTCACTAAAATTAACGCTCATTTTATTCCTAATGCTTTAAATAGAATATTGGTAACTTCTCATATTATCGTACATTAGATTTCACCGTTGCTTTCAAAATGTCTCGAGGATAAGTAAAGCTTTGGTGTTTAGATCCATGAATCATTACAAATGCAGAAGAATGTTTACCGAAGCTCTTTGCCGGCAGCGATGTCTTTCGAGGCAATGAAAATGATCCTCAACCACTGATCCAAATCGGTATCGTCCTTAATTAATTTCCGGACGAGGTTGGTACGGCGGCCACAGCGGCAGTGGTTGATGTACCCGCCGATAGCCGAACTTGTTATGCTAAAATATAGTTGCTTTTAACGTCATAAAAAAAATGGATATGAAAGCGAAGCAATCGTATCGAAAACCCGATCAGCTGAAGGGGTAGGGGTAAAACTGATATAACGAAAACCAACTAAACATGTGAGCTACTTAAAAATCCATGATAGTAGTCGAATAGAGAACTTCTTCAATTAGAGATTTCCTACATCCTGTAGCTCCATCCCAAGGTCAAACATGTGACAGTCCCTTACTTAAGCCTGCGGTGGTGTAAAAATTCGACATTTAGCATAATTATGACAGTACTCGCCTTCCCTAATGAGTATTTCCGTGTACAATTGTAGAAATATAATACTCACGCAAATTAATTTCCTGTGGTCGGCGGATACCTGAAGAACATGGTGTACGACTCATCGACGCTGCCAGCAGTGATCCGTTCATTCGCCGTTTTGCCAGTCAGAAGAGTTCCAGAATACTCGCATACGGCGTCGCCTCTCTTAATGCTCTGTAGAGCGTACACGCCTCGCCCAACGATCTCTGAGACCTCTCTTGTCTATAACAGATGATCATGATTTATTTACAGCAAGTGAGTTGATTACTTATAAATCCATCACGAAACGACTTCCCTAACAAGGACAAGACAACGCAAAATCATGGAAGGTAACCCCTTTTTCACCTCTTATCTTACTACTTTGGGTCTAATGCGAAAGATAATGCCGCTCCCAAGAACTAACCGTTAAACATTAATTACAAACGCACCTCAATCTTTGTTTCGCCAAAATGAACAAGGGACTGGCGAATTCCGGCGATGTCAGCCTTTTTCTGAAAGAAAATCATCATTGCTATTTAGTATAATTTTGCCTGATGAATATCTCAAATGAAGGAAATGTATTTAGATAGGTTTCTACCTCAACCGATAGTGCCAGACTTGAGCATTAGGCCTTCTTAAGTACAGTTAGATTGTATATTAATTGGATACCACAGGTTTTTGATCTAAATTTTTTAATTATCAGAGAGTTTCGTTCAAATTCCTTCCGAATAGCGGCACATTCAAATTTCACATGTTATAGACAAGAAAGTCCGTCATTAGCGATCATTGAAAGTGAGACTTGTCCAGATACAGTCACTTGCTTTCTACTCAGATACTTTACATGCTCGTATTAGAAAAGATTATACCTAGAAAGTAGAACGAGTGGTAGTTTACGATAATTCAGTTACGCTTTGTCAAGATCATTGAATTCAAAAACGGGGGAAGTTGACTGTAACTTTAACTATATTACTTTCACTTTTAAAACATTTTTGAATGGAATGCGATTACCGTCACAAGTAGCGGAAGACGAAGAAAGCCTTCCAGTATCTCTACTCCCGACTTGGCAACGACTGCTCGACGCTGCCTACGCTCCATTATCGGAGCCTGAGGCGGCTCAGGCAAGCTTGGCTGTAAAGACAATACCGTCAAATCTGTTTTCTGGGATTTGAATTGCTCTACCTTTTTCTTAGCGCACGATTTCATGTGCCGGTCGAAATTGTCCCTCCGACCGGCGCAGACTTTGGCACAAATCGGACAAATATGCTCCCAATTGCTCTTGGGCAAATGGACTAGGGCATGTCGCTTGAGGTATGTGGTGCGCTTAAAGCGCATTTTGCACACGTTGCAACTATGCACCTTTGTCCTCGCGACATGGTCCTCTCGCATATGAGCGTTCAGATTGCTCTGTGTTGAGTAGATCTTATCACAGTCGTCCATGTTGCATTTTAATTCCTTCATCGCTAAAATTAAAAATATTAAAACTACGTTATTTTTGAATGTCACTAGAGTCTCTTACAACTGTATTTTCAGAAATTATGACATTCGGCCATCGTTAAAGGTAGGACATTACTTTTGCATGTATCACTATTACTGCTGTTAGTTAAGGGAAAGGTACTGTTAATACTGATCGAAATATGCTAGTATATTATCAGGGATATAATTCATATTTTATAGTAATGATAACAGTTATTTATATTGCTATATCCCTAAGTTTAGGCTGAATATCACAGTTTCAAGAAATACTTTGTATACGTTACTTTTAAGCTGCTACATGAACAGGATGTGGGATTTTTATTATCGCAGTTTGTTTGGTCTTTGCTAGGGTTGTAACGAATTCGCTGACCTCGAAATTTTGGTCTAAGTTGATTTCAGAAATTTTTAGCGTTAATTATCGTCACGATTGGGTGCATTTTGATCATAAAAAGGCTAATCTTAGGGATTCTAAAGTATCGGAGAGATATTGGCACTAGCCTTTTTGACGGAACGGTCAAAGGTCAACTTGACGTGTTCTATTGAAGTTGAATAGGACAGCAGTTGACATGACTCGTCACTGATGGGCGGAGATTCACTCGGAGCTAAGCTATATAAGTGACTGCCTAAGCTCATTAGGGGCACTCTGCTACTCGAATCGTCATCGCTGACACTTTCCATCCTTCTCTTCAATCACTTTCTGTAACCTTACCCCCAATGCTACCAATCACCTAACGACCGTTTACTTTACTCCTTTACGAATTCCTATTGTGTCGCTGTATCGTGAACTGTATTGGTTTGTACCATAATAAACCTTTTCTGCTAAATTGTTGTACCACAACGCATTCATTCGTAAGTCAATCCGTGCGCACGCTTGCTTAGATCAAATATACAGAGACAAATCTTGACATTGCTGTGCTACTAATCCATTTCGTGATTTGTAGACTTCAACATATCAAATGGAGTGGTTTGGTTTATTCGCTTATTCAGTTCATTTCGAACGGGCGAGAAACTCATGTTTCCCCTAAACGTCACAGCCGCCCAAATGAATCACCGCTCGCCAGCCGCCAGCAGTCGTCGCGGGTAGACAGTGAAGCCAGATAGGAATGTAGTGATCGTGAGCCAGCAACAGCCACCGCCCGCTCGTCGCCGATTACCAACCAAAAAACCCATTTCAAGTAGCTACGCTCCGCGTCCGCAACGACGTGTTGGAGCGGGGAATTTTGTCTGGGTTATCAAGCGCGCGAGAGAGCTGCGGGAGAGCTGACACACACTG
>NIUQ01003070.1:0-27753 GCA_002796945.1 Plectus sambesii
GGCGCTAATCATCGGATCGCCTTGAAGGAGAGGTCCAGTGGTCATCGCCGATATGTCCATCATCAGGTCGGGGAACGGATGATTTCCAGGCGGCCCCATATGAGGAGCGCCCGGTTGTTGTTGCTGCTGCTGCTGCTGTTGAGATGGCCAGATAGGCGCATTTAGGTCGACCTGAGGAGTCTCCAGCAGTTCGTGTCCGCCCTGTGGGGTGGCGAACGCCGGCGTTTCCGACTGACTTCCGACGCTGAAGAAGCTGCCCGCTCCTCCGCCGCGTGACGACGAATTCGGAATGCCCGATGGGCTTGCGATCGCCATCGCCGCCGTCGTGTCGCTCAGCGCCGAGAGAAATCCCGGTGACGCCTGCAAGAGTTTTACTATAATTAATCATTCTTTGTCAGTTTTTTTATCGCTAAAACGTTCTATTTTACTTTCTATTCGTAGATAAGTAAATTTCAAGGCGACATCATATACACTGACTAACTTATTAACAGCTAAAAATTTCCGATATATGTCGTTTGTACTATAAATCGAACACTTTAAAAATTAAATAATTCAGAGCGGTACGCAGCGTTAATCGCTATAATGGGTCAAAGCACTGCTTAACCTACAGAGTCTTTCATCATAAACTGTCACTTTTGCAATCAGTTCCATCTTCTCTGCACTCAATTAGAGCGCTATTTCGACGAATTATGACGAAAGACTAAGCAAAATTTAGAATACGATTATGTCATCGGTCCAAAGTGGGCAAAAAAACTCGATTGTAACACTGCGGCGTACCGTAGCTCGACTGAGACGCACCTGGGCCCCGGGTGTGCTAGCGGGCGATGAAGTGTCGATTGGCTCCTGTTTGATGGGCCGACCCATCACTGTCGTTACACTCGGCGATCCTACGGGTGGCAAAGTGACCGGCGGCGGAATCGGCAGACCATTCTTCTGCAGTTGAGCTTCCAATTCCTGAAAATCGCGACGATAAGCATTCCGTTACTGGAGCAGATAGAAATGCTTCTACTTCTAGGTTTTATACTATTTCCACTTCAATAAGGGCACTCTCCAAGCTAAAGGAGGATGTTTTCAAATCAAAGAGTACACTTTTTACGTCAAATGAATATGAAAAGCATACTTTTTGATTTAGAAAGCGTCCCCTTTGATTTTAAGGCTTCTTTAAAGTAGAAGGGGCATGGCATATACAAAAAAAGCAAACCTTGACGCGCTGAGCATATAGACGAGCCGCCGATTCTAGGCGACCCTGTTGTTGCTGAACTCTAACCATGTGTTCTCGGTCGCGTTGCAACTGTCGAATATAGTCGCATGATGCCTTCAGAATTGTTCCCTTGTTGAGCTTCATGTCTCTGTAAAGATTACCATTTGAAAGCCAAGTTCGCAAATCAACGAATTCTTCCAAAACCAAATTAAAATTTTTCGAAAAAGCAAAGATTTTTTAAAACAGAAATTGCATAAACAAAGTGCTTACTCTGAGGCAGTGTGTTTGGGCAACATCATTCCAAGTTCCTTGATTCTGTCGTTAATGTTGTATCGGCGTCGTCGCTCAACTAAAAATAACATACTTCATTAGTTAGCCGAGAGTCACGCTTCTCGCAAGACTATAAGAAACACTAAGTACTTTCAGTGGGAATGCTTCCATTTGATCTGCCGCACAAGCCTAAGCCTAAGCCTAAGCCTAAGCCTAAGCTAAAAACGCAAAACAATGCTTACTCATGTTGTGAATGTCCTTCTTTCGACGGTCTCTGAAGAACTCGTGTTCAGACACGACGACTTCCTGATGGACGAGCGAGTCGATGTCGAGCGATCCAGTCGGCGCACTGCTCGACACCTAAATGTGGACAAAATCAGTAAACATCTTGCTTCAGGGACGAATCAATGAGTCTCGAAGCGCAAGGGAAATATACAGTAATCCTTGGGTATGCGATATATATTGTCATTCCTTGTGCTTTTGACTGTGTAACAGTATATTAAATGGATATAAAATCTGAAGAGATTTCGACAACTGTCATTATAATCAAAGATTAGAAGGTTGGGATGAGATAATCTCGCGAAAGCACCAGAGGCAAGTGTATGCTGCGTACCTGTCGATTGTAGTCTGATGAAGTAGTGGATGACGAACCGGTAATGGCGCGTCCACCGCCATGATTCTGCGAGGACGTCAATGCTGTCAGTCCGTCAGTACACGAGTAGCTGGCCGGAAGCTAAAAAATCTCCATTTAATGCGGTCAATTAAGATTAGAGCAGCTTTTCTAATAACAGTGGGCCGGTCTCACATCGCGTACTTTAACTAAAGTCGGACTTTACGCAATGATGAAGGATAGGCCTTAAGTACAACTTTAGCTAAAGTACGCGATGTGAAACCCACCCAATGTATAGTAGCTTTCTTAAATTCTATCTCGCAAGTTACAATTCATTTTAAGAAAATGAGGTATAATAATATAATATAAAAGAGATGGAATTGAAGTTGAAAAACATTCACAAGCATATGTACCATTCTCGCTTTAATAAGGGTACTTCCAACTTCAAAGAGGGCACTTTTCAAATTAAATGAACATAGGAATGTCCTCTATTAAAAGAAAAGTATAGAGCTTGATTTAGAAAGTGTCCTTATTAAAGTGTGAGTGATATTAGAACGTAGCGACTCAAAACTATCACGCTCTTAAACAGCTTGGAAGTGCCTAAAAATAGATCTTAAACTGCGTAAAATGCTGCCCTTCTGCGAAGGCTTCGATGACGTCAACATTCCGTTCCGCAGTTTTCTAATGCGATCGCCGCGAGCCTCCTCCGCATCAATCAGTAAAATAACAAATTAGGGAAAATTTGCTGGCGGCGATCTGTTTACGAACCTCTTAGGAAGAAGGGAAATACCCATGCAAGAGATATTGACGTCAAAAAATAGTGATGTCATCGTTGAAAACACCCCCCATCCATCCCGCGCGTTGTTTCCTATCCGCAACGGTCCCTTCGTCAAAGAAACTAACTCTGACGTGAAAGACGAAAGAGCAAACACCAAACTTTGAGCAAACAACTCTTCGTGGTCATCATTCATTGTCTACGAGAACTTTCCTCGCCATCTTGCAACGGCCGACATTTCTTTGTCAGTAACGAGTCGTGGAAGGAAATACCGTATTACGCCCCCTGGGTACGACAAGGAACTGCGCGCTTATCGCTTCGGAAACAACGTTTTTGCATAGACACTGTCTCAGTTACGAATACTATAATTTCAGGGTTCAGTTGCTGTGGAAATCGATATTTTGCGCGTTGAGAGATAGTCAGGCATGCGATGCGTTCAAATTTGCGGCTAAGCGTTTTCGTGGTGAGGCTAGAACTAGTTTATCGAAAACTTCCGGGGCGATTATATCTGTATATAATCGAAATCCGCATTCTACCATAAAAGCGAAAATATTCGGTAGCATTAGTCTATTTCTCATTGCGCTGGCACACAAACAGGCAAAAACTTCAAATCTATATAAGGCTAACGAATAATTTCAAAATTTCACCGAAAAACGACTCTCCTTACAGCCTACTCCTTCAGCGAGCTGCGTATACTTGAACGCGCCGAATGAACACTTCTCCCCTCTCAGAGTGCATTGGAAGCCGAAAAAATTCGATCAACCTCTCGGAGGCCTTTGTAGAAAAGCGGCGCGGTGCTTCAAAAAACCCCAATCCATTAGCCGCAGATGATAAGCGACCGCGGCGCTATTTGTTCTAGATCATTCCGAATAATGGCGCGTACAACCAAAGACTGGCGCGAGGCCAAAAGTGGGAGGTGAAACAGAGGAGCAAAGATCAATGCATGCGGTAGAAAAGAAGGACAACCGGATTTCCGAACGGCGACTAAACGGCTGTGCTGGCGCCATATCGCAAACAGACCGCTGTTTACCCTCCAGCCCAACAACACCGTACGTTGTCAGCAACAAATGCACCTTTATCTCACTGACATTTCGAGCCCATTCGTTCTACTCTACTATCGGCATCTGCGCTCCATGCCCTTTCCACCACACACTGCTTACTTTTAAAAACATATTCAACATAAAGCATAAGCTATGTAAAATGGTTATAAAAATAAATAATAGAACAGTAACACTGCGAGATAAAATATTATTAATATTAGCAAAGACCAATAATAAAGAAATACTAAGATAGGTGTGATTCAGTCTTACCTGAGACAGCCCTGACTGTTGTCGCGCAGCCAGTTGCTCATCCTCAAGCGAAAGAATCTCGTCGATAATGTAGTCGTCCAACTAGAAAGTGCGAATCGTTAGCGAACCTATTTATCAGAGAATAAGGCACATGTCTGATATGCAAATTTTAAGTTGCACTTCAAGTCACATTCTATTCAGTCTGCGTCGCTACCGCAAACTGAATAAAACATTACGGTCGCTTGCTTATTGTGTATATACCGTTTTAAAGTTCAATAAGAACACTTTCCACAACAAAGAGAACAATTGTCAAGTGAGATCAATATGAAAAATGCCCTCTTTGAATCGAAAAGCGCCCTTTCTGAATTTGAAAGTAGGTCGGTTGCTACAACGCGAATTTTATTATGGGGTTTCACGGATACAGCCTGTCTTTGTATAATAACAACCAACAAGCTATTAGATACAATTCAAATCGGAGCCAAATTGCTTATAACGCTCGGAATTTGTTTTGCAATGCTCGAAATAACACTAGCCCTCGAATCTATTGTATACAATCTCAAAATAAATGTTTGAATACTTCTTTACAAACGCCAACTACATTGCCGCTTTTGTATCGCTTCACTTGTTAGGCACCAAGCTACACATCGAACATCCGATTTAATTAAGGCTTGTTTGCACTATCATCTCTTTGTTTGCGAGAGGGGGTATCCCAAGGCTGTTTTATTTGCAAATCTACGCTTTGATACTAATTTACTTAGAGACACCATGCAAAGGGACTCCGTTTTCTTGTTCTTAATGCTTTGTTCACAGAGCTGATATAGCCATTTCGTCAACAGTACAATGATACTCGCTTGGCGTCTAAAGCCAAACGAGTATGCAAATGCTAACTTGTCAACAGCGGCGGTATAACTAACGCTTTCAGCAAACAAGACTTAATTAATCTTCGACACAGGGCATTATTACTCCCAAACAATGCCGCATGGGAGGACAGTACCATAGAAACGCCATGTGATAATGGGCTAGCGTGCATTCATTCTAAGATTACAAACAAAGGCTTAGAATTAAATTAGTTTCCGACAAAAGTAGAATAACATAAAAACGTCAATTATAAATTTGTTTTGACTTGGTTCAAATTGAATAGTAAGCGAGTCATTTTTACAACTATCTCTATATAAATATATTGAACCCATACGTTTACTGTATTAAATTGCGAATAACAATATTTAAATATCAAGGCAAGCGACCAACGCGACTTTCGCTTTCCCCCTGAGGTCTTTCAGGTCATAAAAGTGGGACGGGCGCTCCAAACCACCCCTTCTTATTTTACCGATTTTCTTGCTTCTTAATTTCAGACTTCAAGCGCGGAATTCAAACAAATAGCACAAATATTTAATGGAGCGACGAGGGAAACTAACTTCACGAAAAAAATGTCATAAACGCGAGGAATCCAAAAATTGAAATTATTCTCAATAATTCGGCTTTAATAATGCCCTGATTGCGTGCCTTGAAGGTTGAATTTATGCGCGCACGTAAACGCCTAAGGTATGCGATAAATCAACGCGTGCGCATGTGATGTTTTCAAATGCGCATTACTGCATAATTATAACGCCCGGAGGAGCGGAAAATTTCTTTAAACACAGTTTATGCATGAAATAACGCTCGAATCGTTAGAAATGGACAGATTTCTTGACTCCAAAGAATTAAATAAATGTTTTAATCACGAAACTATTTCTCATTTAAGGTGGATTAAGTCAAGAATGAACGATGTCACGCTTACTAAAAAGGGCGCAGACACAATTCTAGAATTAGTCCGAAATCCGAATTGGTAATTTCGACGATCATAGATTCTCTTGCTGTTAAAAATGACAAACTTTGGGGAAAAATCCGAAGTACGTGCAGATTTCTGAGTAAGCTCGGATTTTGAAGTAAAATGCAAACTTCTCGGATTAATTTTAGAACTTATTAAAGTATGTTCGACGCTGAACAGCGGGGGGTAATGTACTGTAAATTATGCTAATAACGCTTGACAAGCTGACTACGAATCCTAGCAATTCATATATCAATCAACTAGCCGCCAGGCAGCCTAGTCAAACGTAGCTAATACTAAATTGCTTCTCCTATTGTCAAAACTTTTCGATCAGGAACAAGAAATTTTTGATTGAATAATCATTTGTAAGAGTTAAGAGTGACGGAAGTTGCCATGAAAGGAAAAGTGTGCTGAAACGNCAAAACTTTTCGATCAGGAACAAGAAATTTTTGATTGAATAATCATTTGTAAGAGTTAAGAGTGACGGAAGTTGCCATAAAAAGAAAAGTATGCTGAAACGTACCTCTGAATGGCTGGGAAAAGAGGCGCTGTGTGGGCTGTCGCCATAGCCGGGCGGGCTGTCAACTGAAGGCGACTGTCGCGACGTCTGAAATTCAGCGATCGAGTCGAGAGTGCGCGGCACAATCAGCGACCCCGAGGAGGGTTGATGTCGGACAACTCGGGCCATGTTATAGGAGGCGGCCGAATGACACACGACCATACTTGTGCGGTAGTCGGGTAAAAATTTCAACTACCGCCGCCAGCAATGACACAAAGTTGCAGTGTTGATATTAAGGCTGTTCGGGCGGTTGAGGCGCGACTAAATCGCAAAGAACTGTTCGGAGTCGAGCTCGGACGAGAAATACTCAATTGCTGAACTATTTAAAGCGTCGCTGCGGAAGCGCCGCGACGCCAACGAAATATGACAGAATCAGTTCGTCGAACAAGGTGAGGCCAGGGAGTCAACCACTCGCCAGTGGTGGACGCGGGGCGCGCAATCAATGACCGGACGGAGACACGCGCGTGGAGCCAGTCCAGCGGTCCACGAACGGACGCGTCGGCAAGTGCCGCTGACCAAAGAACGTCGACAAATCAGAACACAACGAAGGCGTCGAACCGCTCGCCGATTGGCGACCGAGCGGCGAATAAATCAGCGAAAAGCCAGTCGAAACGAAATCAGCGCGGCGTCGCGTCCAACAGGA
This sequence comes from Plectus sambesii, assembly GCA_002796945.1. NCBI lineage: Eukaryota > Metazoa > Nematoda > Chromadorea > Plectida > Plectidae > Plectus > Plectus sambesii. The sequence continues at coordinate 7,155 of NIUQ01003070.1, forward strand.
ACGCACGCAGAACGCCGCTTCGGCGCTTCGCGGTCGGGCGCGATGAAAAAACGTGGCAATCGCTGCCGATAACAGCAATCCAAGAACCGCAGCGGTCAGCGAGCGGAGCTGAATGTCGCTTGAAGGGGGAGTGGGGGGTTGCGGAACACAACCGAGCGCAGCACAACCAACCGACGTCGACCGAAGAACGTCGGTCCGCCAGGGAACGATCGGAAACGACGCCCGAACGAAATGAACAGAGCAAGCGAAGCGATGCTGGCCGGCCGCGTTGACGACGCGGCGGAGGCGGACTGCAAGCGTAGCGAGCGAACGCAGCAGTAGAGAGACGGAGCGAGAGGCGGTCCGTGCCACTCGGTGCCGGCCAACACAGCTGATTCCGCTGTGGCGCTGCCATCGCTGCCTTCGCGTTCGTCGCATCGTCATACTCCACGCTAACCAGTTTCGCAACGATTGCGCCGACGTTCAAGCCTCTTGTTCTACACAACTATCGGTCTCATGGTTTCAGTCGACCGAGGGTCGATCGAATTCCAGGCACAGAACGCACTCGGTCGATTTTTACCAATACAATCAATTCAGTTGGATTGCGAGCGCACTCGCTGTCCAACTCTCATTCCTGCGATAACGGCTGCTCATTTCATGCGCTATGTTCACGCTCCGGCCTTAGACCAACGCTGTGTTACGTGCGAATGTGAGCGAAGAAGAAAGTGTGGAGAGCGCGAGCGGATGTGTACAGAAAGACGGTGGAGCAACGTCACCCCGGTTCAAAACGTCCGCTAACTGTACTGTAGGCGAGCCTTCCGCTCTCAATCATTGCGAACGCATGGCGCTGTCAGTACTTCGGTTGCCCTATCCCTTTCGCTGTGTGTAAAAGCGTCCACCGCACCGACCGCCACCACCGCCGCCAGACAGACCGGTTTATGACTTTACCAGAGATTTACAATCTCTGCTCCTTTTCGGCTTCGATCAAAGACGATCACCAAGGATGCCTACACTTATGTGATGCGAAAGTGACGAGAGAATGTTCGCTAATGCGCAACTGTTTCCTTGTCAACTCAAAGAGGAATGTGACGACACAGAAATAGAGGAACAGTCGCGATTAATTGACACGTTCAACGCAGTGTTTATTGCTTAGGCTTGGATTGCTCAGTGAAGGTTACAAGTGTTCAGATCTCAATGTCATTCACGATTCACGCATGAACAAGACTCTGTCCTTTACACCGAAAACACACCGGTCAGTATGGCATGCTTTAAACCGGCGCGCTTACATAAAAATCAGAATGTTGGCATTTTAGAACATCAACATCCTGACTTTCTTTTAAGCGTCACAATCTAAAGCATACCATAGTGATCGTTCCGGCTTCGGTGTGACCTGCATGTGTCATATTTATGACCAAAATTAGCCAGCAGCCAGATTTAACTGTCCTCATCGCATGTGAGCAGTATAACCGCATATGGCGATTTGTTTGAGTGTACGAGGTAAGGAAGATAGATATATTGAAGCGATTCTCCAAGACCTAACAAAGCGACGTGGGTCACTCTCTAATCAGAGGCATATCGGCGACTCTAGAGCGCGTACGGTGCTCGTAATATCAGCGCATCGGCCGTGTCAGAGATCGACATAGAGCGCCGACACTACGACGCCCCCCCCCCTCGTCGAACCGGTTGGGGTTCGTCTCACATGCGCTCGCCTCTTTCGTGTACTCAAGCACTTATTCTTCTTCTTTCTCGCTATCCGCCATTTCTCCAGTTACAAGACGCAAATCAATTGTCGGCCCAACCTTACAATGATGACAAGCGTATAAGAACTCTGGTCCTTTGACTACTTTTTAACCAAAATACCCCAGCTCGGCTAGTCGCAACGGAGACAGTGATGGAACGACCTTGTTGCATATGCGTAGCGCCGAAAGGGGGATGTTGTGGATGGTTTTGTGCGAACTGTTAAACACAGAAACGACAAGACTATTCGAACGCCTAGGGTACTCCTCGCCCTTTACCGTAATTATTTTCGCGCTATTTTCGACGTGCCCATTTTAGCGCCCTGATCTCGGCGCACACTTAATCCCACAAGAGAATTTCTTCACAACTCCTCTATCGAACCTTAATTCTCTCAAAATCGCCTTGTTATTAGCAAGTTGACAAGCAGGCCGCATCTTACAGACGCGCTTACTATCAACGACGCCTACAAGAGCTTGTCTTCTTGTGGCTAGAAAGCTAAAGCGGCTTCTTAATAGGGGACTAGACGTAGACCATTTCTAAAATTAGTGCCAGCGGATTAAATTGCTACTGACTGATCTATTTAAGAATGGATTCCATCCGATTAAGCTGCGGAGCATTCATCAAGTATTGTAAAATCACCCCGCTCAATCTCCCCTCCCCATACATGCCGATGACATCACCAAAGTTGCGCTCGGTCAATGTCAACTCTCCTTTTTCAAAACTTGAATTTGCGCACTTTTAACGAGCGGAAACGCGAATTAATGCCGCACTGATTGACGCATCTTCCTTCAGTTGGCGCAGAACCAGACTTGCCGCGCGGTAAAACATTGATGATTGAACGTGTTCTATCACTTCGAACATTGGCTGGTTAATGCAAAAAGTATTGCAGAGAATTGCGTTCTTTGAAATGTGCTTTTTGAATAAAAAATGTCATTTCGATCTGTCAACTGCTGAGTACAGGGCGATTTTGATTACAGTCGACGTGAAGCTTTAGACGAGGGAGAGTGATCTCCGGTGTTACAGCCGAATGGCGATAAAGAGTGAAAAATAGCAATTGATCTGATAAGACTATTCTTAATACATCTCCTTCAACCTGTTACAAGAGGAATTCACTATGAAAATAAGACAAACACTTATCAAAAGATTTCCACAAGGATATGGAACAGGAACCATCACCAGCTAGCGAGCAGTAAGTCAACTTCTGCAATCTCATCAAATCTTTCGTGCCAACAGATCTATTACGCTACAAGTATTTTGATCCCTCTGAACCCAAGCGCGGCTTTCCACGACCGGCTGATGCCATCACTCATACTGACAACAGTGCCGCGCTGGTTTTTTAATAGAACGATGATTCACTCATGTTTTGAGCGAAACGCAACAATTTGAGCATAAGGGCATCAACTTATTGCCCTGCCTGAGTCGTCGTCTCAGATGAGGACGTGTCCTTTGACAGATTTCAATGGTCCTGCTCGCCGTAATGAGGAAGACGACTATTTTTCATCCATTTTGTATTGCTTCTCGCTAGGCTGCCTCTTCCTTCAACTCCCGACTGTGACGCCATTCTATGCGCAGTTCCGTTCGGCGTTCATTTTCTACTAATTGCCGCTTTATAAGCTTCCTTTTTAATAAAGCGATAAGCGGACGCTCGATGCAAAAGGACAGGAACATTTCGCCGTAATGCTGGCGAAAAGGATAGTATATCTCAAGTTTGCTACTGAGCGCCAAATTTCTTCTAACAATAGATGCCGTATTCGCACGATCGGTCGCTATGGAAATTAAAGCATACACGCGAAAGAGAGAGAAAGCGAAGGCCGTAATTGAATGCAAATTCGTCGTGCGACCAAACGTCGGTGTGCTAGTTGCCTCATCGTCAAATCACGAATAAACATTCAAACCACATCAAATAGAAGCTAAGAGGATTTAGGGGGGAGGTGACTGGGGTCGTGAAGAACTAGTTGTTTTCTTTTTAATAAAAAACTGCCGCAGGGAGAGCTTCACTTCTTCCACTGAGTGGAAAGAGCGAGTCGCCGCCAGCCGCTAAACCTCACACCGTCTAGCGCCCAAGCTCTCAACCCGATCGCACATATTGGACGAGAGATTAGCACTGTCGTAATTTCGCCTATTTGGGCTGCCCTCAAAAAGTGCACGCGCCCTTGAGTGGATCGGACATCGAAAAATAGCGTGGTATGCGTACTCCCGCGTGCCCACCGCTGGGGCCCTGCCAGCATACTTTCCACTACATAACTGATCGCCCTCGCACGCAATGTGCGCCGCCCGCCACCACCACCACCGACGCACGGCTGTTGAAATTTCAACCAAGTGACACATTCATTTATAACGACCAACTAGCCACTTTTCCAGCCATAAATCACGTCGCTCTTTTACACTACACTTGTTCTATTTCTAGCTCGGCTGCATTCACTTTGCCGTTCTACTATTGATTGTAAATGGTCATTGTATGCGGTGAATAGCCTCTGCTTTGAAAGTGGTATGCCTCAGGTGTCTTGCCGCTCGCACATCTCTATGCAAGTGTGCGAGAATAGAACCTTAATCCATGTAGAGAAGCACTAAAAGGGCATTGGCTCACTCCCTTGCAGCCTTCAATCGCGTTGAAAACAACGCGGAAAGAACACTTATCTCAAGAAATAAGTACAGGCTTTAGCGTGAAAACTGACGAAGCCAATGATCGCAATATCAATTACAATAGTGCCCTTTAAGAAGAGCCCGAAAAAGAACCATTCTCCTTTCAAGCACTTATTACATCAACATCAACCGTTCTATTCAACCCGAGTTCTCGTCCGTATTTGGCGAATGCGCAAAAATTATTCATCATCGCGTTCTCGATAAAACTCCGACCGGTTTTCGATCGCTGGCCCCCGAAGGAATATAGCCGTCTATTTTGAAACACGACCGCACTGCAGCAGCGGTTGGCATGTCGGTCTGCGGGGAGATAAGAACGGTCACGTCAACCAAATTGCAGTTAAAATAGCTCAGTGGGGAACGTGCTTACAAACAAAAGGAGCGTGAATAGTGAGAGAGCAGCTAGAGAGTAGTGGCGGTCCGCTTGTGCTAACAAGGATTTTGGGTATAGTAGATAACACAAATAAACGATCAAAGAACAGTTGCCACTCTCTTTGCGTTGTTTTCATCCCTGCTGAGTATGTGTATTTACATGAAATACAATCTCTCTTTCTTCGTGAGACAATAACAGGGAATGGATTTTGAAATAATCAGATATTACTGGTGAATATGATATTTATGAGATAAATACTCAAAAAAGAGGTAGAAAGCAAGAGATAGAAGGCTATTAATAAACGCGAAACTTGTACATGTAGTAAAACAGTGAAGAGTCTACTTGAATAGAGGCCTGTTGGATTTGTAATCAGGTGCTTGATTGGCGCACGGGTAATCATTAAGGGGATTCGACAGAGCGAAAACGCTTAATCATCACAGAATGACAATGCTCAGCATTTGGCCGTGAAACTGTTGACAACAAATGGATAATTACAATTATAAAAATGAATCAGCATCAATGCTCAGCGATGCGAATATCTGCCAAATGAACTTTAGACTACGCATCGACTACAGAGCTGATTCGAAGACCTAATTCAGCGTTATTTCACAATCCCTGCAAACGGAACGCGCTCATCGCATTCCCTGAATGGACGTGCACTTTTTCAGAAATGTTAGCGCCAGAGCGCAAAGATCATTTCTCAAAGATTAGAGGAACTAATATGAGGGACGAGATAGAAATGCCCTGAAGGACGCTCGTAATATATTGAACCTTTCTCTATTAGGCGATCAAAGAACGCCAACCGCTACAAAAATAACACAATAACGTTAAATTATAAATGGTCTGCTGCCGAGAGACATGCGAGGAAGTAATTTTTATTTTCTTCATTGAATTCAGACAGAAATTTGGGATTAAATAGAAGCATAGACAATGAACTTGCTCGACAATAAACCCTCGAGACTCTTTTCGACTGCTTTGAGTCCGACGCTTGGAAGGGGCGTGTCGAAGCACGTGCGGCAACTCGTATTAAACAGTTGCATCAGTGTTCGAAAAAGTTTGCTCTTTAATTCTATTTTCAAGAAAAAAAGTGCAAACAGCGAGAGAGAGAACGACAAGGGAGGAGCTTATGTTCGAGAATGTCGACGCTAACTCCATCAAATCGTAACTGTCAGAACATGCGAGAAGCGTTAAGAAGAATTGAATTGCGCTCGTTAGGAACGACCCCTCCTCGACGTCAAGTGCATACGTGCCAAAGTGAAGATTGCGAAATTCGCGAGTAATACTCTCGGCGAGTAAATGTGAAACGAGCGCGGGTCGAACGCGATTGCCAAATGGGTCGATCCAATTCCTCCGCGGCAACGCGCCGAGGGGACACCGCTCGCCGATACATAACACACTGCCATGTGCGTCATTTGGCACTCGGCCAATCTATCCCACGTTCTTTCATCTCGCCACGTCAGCTTCCGTGTCAAGCGTTGCCCTTGCGCTGCACGAACGCCCACGACGACTAGATTGGGGGATCAAAGAACGCATGAACGAAAGAGGCGGGATGAAATGACTAGTATAACAAAAAGAAGTGAGTGTGCTCGAGTTTCGACTCAAGCCTGCGCTGCTCTACTCAACTGAGAAAGAGAGACGAAGGAGAGAGTTGAAAAACAAGAATTGACAAAACATACGCTTCTAAGAGCGATTCAAAGAGACATTCAAAGAGCAATTCAAACACCCCCGCTGCGCTTAATGGTGAAATGTAATACAATGGGTTAAAAAGAAGTTGAACTTTGTGCCTGAACAAGAGCTCAACCTATGCCGGTCTAAATAAAACGACCGAGGTTCAAAAAACATCGTAAGGGGCGCATGAATGAACTTGAGCTATTTTTCTCTTCGACGTATCTCATACATAATTCAAGAAATGTGAGCGAAGCTATCACACAATCACCCAGAATGAATCTCACTGTCACTTTTGCGTTACAATGTTCACAGCTTTTGAAGTATATTCGATGCTTCAGAATCGATTATGTCATATTTCAAGCGCCACTGATATGCATGAGATGGCCGTAATTAGCGCTATAAGTTCTCAAGTTTCGCTCAGCGGAAGCGACAATACACCGGATCGCTCAGCAAAAGCTTGAGCCCGAAGCAACAAGCAGATAACAGCGAGGACTGAGGCTCTGAGCTGTCTCCTCATAACCTCTTTTCTATGCAATCTACTATTATGTAGTGAATTACCCTTTCTATAATCATTATCTTTTCTATCTTTCTTTTATACTCTGTAATCCTGCGTGTATCATACTTTCTATTATCATTCTATTATCCTGTATTATTCTGTATTATTGAATGATTCATTTATACATTTTTGCTTTTTCTACTTAAAATCTATGATCATGTATCAAATCACTCTTGCTAATAGCCGGTGAGTTCGTCAAGAATAATTATCGTTATTCGCTTCTAATCCTTCGCGTGCGGGCAGTGGTCAATTACAAGTACCTAACACCAGTACAACCTACTTAATATCTATTATATATCGCCGTACAAAGTTAAGCTCGTGAGCGTCTCAATCATCCGCTTATGTAAAGGATATAGCTGGAAGCTAAATATACTGTGCTGCTGTTGGACGTTTGTGTGGTAAGTGGTCAGTAGTCGGAGCACAAAGATCAAAAACCGCGTCTAATTGGCGGTNTGTAGAGGATATAGCTGGAAGCTAAATATACTGTGCTGCTGTTGGACGTTTGTGTGGTAAGTGGTCAGTAGTCGGAGCACAAAGATCAAAAACCGCGTCTAATTGGCGGTGGTCTCCGTAGCGATCCACTGTGCAGACAAGTAAACAGTAAGGTCGTGTCAATAACAGCGCTCCATAACTCGTTTTATATTGCACTATCGCTCTCTTTCTGTTTGCGCACCTCGGCAACAAGCCGAAAGAATCGTTTGCATTTCGGCATCAACAATATATCAAAGACCAGCCAAATATCGCGAGAGAAGAAGGCAAGAATAAGAGCGTTGGGTTTTTTGAGAGAATTAGAGAAAGCGACTAAACCTGAGCGATCTACAGTATGTGGCAATATGCGTCGATCGTGGCGGGACACACGGACCGGCGCGCTTGAGGCGATACCGTGATCGCGCAGTATAAAACTCGCTTTAAGTCACTTTCGTGAAGCAGCTTTGAGCGACAAAGCAATTTTTTCGACGCGAAAGCGCCATTCTTATCGCATATCCTCAAAATCTGCGCGAATATGAAAACTATTCGCAGTGCCGCGAAATATCTCAAAGCGCCTAACGCCCTCAGCGCGCATGCAGCTTGGCGTTATTGATTTTCTTGCTTACATGAGGCGGATTTAATACATTGTCAAAAAGGGAGCTGCGACGCGGATTATCGAGTAAAATAGGAAGGCGTCATTAGCGTGACGATAGATTATTGCGCAACGCTTTGACGAACGAGTATGCGGACAGAAACTGCGCCGAAGTTGGCGTAGACGCGTTTGAAAGTGAAAGGGGAGGGGTTGCTATTTCTATTTTCAGCCAAGAATGATGAGCGCTCTAACGCCGCTCGACACGGCAGTGCGCGAAACGCATCCGATGAAAAAACCGGCTGCTACCCAGCCCAACTCCCCAAATATCAGCGCGCCTCTACCATACCATCCGAACTCGACTCCGCCAAGAACAAAAGATATAACTCAAATAGGCAAAGGGAAACCGCCATAGAACCCCCATTTCTATCGAAAATCTCCACCAACCTGCTGCACGTGCGGTGTCCCACTGTGGCGATCCTGACGAATCACGGTGACTTTTGGCGGCGTGCCAAACGTCGCTGGCACCGACCCGCCGAGCAAAACACGTTGTCCACCATCGTCGTGGTGGCGTTGAACCTGTAACAAATGAACATCAGCGGTTCATTCATGTACGATATTGAATTACTGACAAACAATGTTTTTACGTGTCTATTATTCATCCAAATTACAAATTTACTGCGCATGGCCGAGCCAAAGGCTCATTAAAACAGCGATAAAGGGAAGTAATGAAAAACGACGGTTATATGGATGCTACTCAATAATTAAAATTTCCCCTCGTTAAGCGATAGCTAGGGTATAATTGCGCATGTAAATGAATAGGCTAAAAACGAACACAGGGAAGAGTATAAGCTTCTTGCGAGTATTAGCTATTTTCTGAGCTACATATTGAAATCGCAAAAACCGCTGCTTTCACTGATCTTAACTTAAGTACATCTCGCAAATACGCCAACAAGTAATCATAAAATTTAATTACGGGAAACGCAATTGCCTTTGAGTCACAAAATATCTCAACATTTTCTTAAAACAATAGCCGCAGATCTTTGTCTCGAAAAACCGTCAAAATTGACCGAAAAATGTACCCAGTGGTGCGTATGGAAACAAAACAAGACCGTATTTATGTATGGTGCAGGCGTGGGCAGAGAATCGGCCTCGGGGTATACCACGAATCTACTGCCCGCGGTATCAACCTTTCTTTAAAAAATGCCACGAATTGTTTATCCAAGAAGACACTCTCGCGCGCGCATTACCGAGAAAAACATGCCATCCCCCAAGCCGTTCGTTCGAATCCAATTTTCTGAGCGACCCGTTTGGAAAAGGAAGTATTTATTGTCGTCATTTTTCGATCAGTAACAAGAAATCTCGCCATACACCGTGGTCGGCAGTGATGAGTTCACTTTTCGGTGCTTGGACACCGTTTTTCAACAAGAACGATGGTAGTTTCTTGATTTATATGGGCGCATATTGATTAAAAAAGAAGCGCTACCGAAGCAGTTTACCTTAATCAGCCTAAGATTTTTGTCACTGATCGGCAAATTTTGACTATACCCCTAACGGATATGTCCGCTAAGCATTTCACGAAGAAATGATGGCGATCGAAGGCAAATTTACCGTATCAATATTGGGAATATATGTATTGAGCGGCTGGTTTTCGTCGACATCCAGCAGTTTGTTGATGGCACGATATCTGATCCTCACAGAAGGCATATCGATACAGGAAACTGAGCACATAGACGAATTTGAACTCTGATCAGTCAAGTAGTCGAGGCGAGTCAAAGAGAGCTTTCTAGAGAATTCGAGTGACTCAATACATCAATGATCCGATGACGTAATATCTCCGTTCAACTCGCTCGTAAGCAAACGCGGTTCACGCAAAATATTATTGGACGTCGCGATACGCGATAAATTCTGCCAGCCACATCGAAATGTAGACCATTAAGATCAACAACTTACGGAAACCGACGACTGATTTAGGGCCTATGACTATTGATAATGGTTCTAGTGGTTATCAGTACGAGAGAGAAAGAGAGCGACCCGAAACAAAAAGACCGACTCAGTGGCAGACGCGCAACGAGTTAGAAGAACACTAAATATACGGCGAAGGCGCGCTAAGTAATCAAATACACGGCGCGGTGCGGTGTTTACTAACACTGCCTACATGACGTCAGGCAGCGCCATGCTGCACTGGGGAGTATGACGTCACCCCGCAACGATGGCCAATACACAGCGCTTGCTGCTCAGTCTCCCTCTAGCGCGCGCATAACAATAAACGCGACTAAAGCGCGCTTAGTGACTGCGTAACAGCGTTGCTATGGCAACTGCTTTTAGTTCTCGATCGGACAGTGGCCATTGTGGAAAATGAAACCGCAGCGCTCAAGAATACGCCAAAAGTGATTATCTCTTAACGCCGAATATTGAAATATCCATCTTTCTCTGTATCAGACACGTTATTACTTGAATCACTCTAGACTAACTCTTCATTATTCGAAAAGTCTAATAAAACCTTACAATTAAGCCGAGACTATGCGCTTAAATATAAGCGCCAGAGGGAAAGATTTACGATTCAGTCGATTCTAATTAATTATAAATCTCGATCCTAATTACAATCCTAACCAGGAACAATAAGAATGGAAAACGAAAGTATTGAAAAGAGAGGGAATCTACGCTAGCTTTTCACTAAAATATCTCATCATTTCTCGATTGAACCCTACATCAGCATATTCTGATCGAAAAAGACTAGTTGAAAGCACAATAGATCAATCGAAACCAGACGCGCTTTGTTGCCAGTCAGTTAAGGACTTGCCTATTTGGGCGTCCGTCAATAAACTTTCTAACTAAAATGCAGGGAAAACAGTCAACATGGCTTCGCACTGAACTCGCAGGTCAAAGACTAAATCGAGCCAGGAGTGTATAGATTTCAAAGCAGAACTCAAGGACGATCATAGGAGATTATGTTTCCACTACAAAACGCCTTAAAAACCGCGGGATCACGTTACTCCCTTGTTTCGATGCCGGAAGAATCGATCGCTTTTTAGGTTTTTAGACCGAGCGAACTCAGTCTGCCGAATCCGATTCAATCGAGTTACAGCAGTTGGAAACAACTTTGAGCGAATTATATAGACCCTATGCTTTGCTCAAAAATCAATCGATCGAGCTGACTCGAAGGCTCAACGAAATGTGGTCGTTCTAGACAGAGGTCGATGGAAACTATACCAACGAATCTTTCCGTCCGCGGCTAAAACAGACTATTCCGATGGAAACTATTAAAACCGATTCCACCTTCTCATCACATCCATCAACTCCCACAAAGCTTCCAAACTCTTCATTAAAGGCTCACTTCACTGACCCGCCAGAACTTGTCTCCGGGCAGCCAATCGTTGGCCTGGAACAATGGGGCGGCGGCGAGATGGTGTTGATTGTTGTTGTTGTGAGCGGCTGTAGCCATGAGGGAACACTGTTAAGACTGACGCGACGCGACGAGCGACCGAAAGTCTCTTACAATACGGCGATTACAGCCGGCGCGAAGTAGTAAATGTGGGCGAGCGAGTACGCAGCGTGTGTGTAGCCCGCTTTGCCAGCCACTTCCCGACGACCAAGCGACCAAACCAGAATTACTATTCCTCGCAGTCGGTGCAAATCATTAAGAGGCGTCGATCGCCGAGCGATACTGACGCGAACAGGGCGCAGGGATGGAGAGAGAGAACGAGGGAGCAAAGGGGAATATATAAGGAGAAAAGGACGTATGGATGACAGAAAGCAAACTGATGTGATTAAGGGGATCGACGGGTGTCCGCGAGCTCCGAGCGCGCGTGTGCGCGGTGTGAGTGTAGAGGGAGAGAGAGAGAGAGAAAGCCGCGGTGGAAAAGCGCGTGGGTCCCGCTCTTTCGCGGCCGAGCGAAGCAGAGCGCCGCTGGCTCGTCGCCAACTATCGCCGCTGACGCAGCACGCAATCATAACGAATACGCGATGGTATTATGAATGGTTGACTTGTGTTTAATAAAAAAACACCCCGTGCCCTTTCGACATACTGCCACGAATGGGGGAAAGGGGTGAAACTGATCGGCATCGGCATTCTTCCATGTAACGCAATGACCGATAAATACGGCTAAATTCAGACGCTCTCTTAGCAGGCAACCCGAGACGAAGGGTTCAGGTTATATTGTGCGTTTGGTTTTTCAGGCGCTACTTCATGACCGAGCCGAGCTGATGATGTGCTTATATAAAGCGGACACTATTTTCCCAAGTACAGTCGAACCCGCATCATTGCACCCCGGATGTATGCAGGACCCGGATCATTGCAGCTTTTGGCTGGCTCCCGAGAAACTGCAATGATGCGGGTTCGACTGTACCATTCCTCCAATTTCGAGTGTCTCACTTATTTATATACCTCTCGTGTTCCATATACTACAAGTAATAACGAAATTCTGCTTTTGCCGCCAGATCAACTTGGCCATTCTTAACATTATAGTTATTCTTAATTTAGTTGCCGGTTGCTTGATATCTTTACTCAGCCAAAAGGCCGGGAGATAGTTTACCGCCATATAGGGGCAATCAGGAAAGCTTGCAATATTGCTCGTCGGCAAAGCGCGGGCAGTGTTTCTCGTACCCTAGCCAGAAATAATGCGGTTGGCACACGGTTCCCCGAGTTTGTCGACTCGGGCCAAAGCACAGAGCAGCGTGTCTGCGTTGAGAGCAACTGGTAAATGGTCGCAGCGACCGCGACGCGTCGCTCGGACCGACGCTTTGCCAATCGACGTGCTAGGCGCACAGGACAGCGCTGACGAAGGTGCGAGCGGTGACACGCAACAGCACGAACACATCGCGCGAGTAAGCCGCGAACTGAATGGATGACTAAGCAGATAGGCGCAGTCGGGAGGAAAAGGGACCTTCGGAGCGCTTTTCCTGCCGTTTACTATCTTCCTCACCGAAACGGTACGTGCGTGAACACATTCTTAAGCGTACGGCGAAAAATTAATAATTTGCACGGTCTCACAAGTATACCGTAGCATTGTTATTAGGTCAGTCTTCCTATTGCAGTGGAAATCATTTACACCAGTAAATGAGAGACCGTTAGATTCTGATCGGCATATGCAAATCCCGCTATAATAGATTTCTATTGCACTAATTCTTGTCCCATGCTTGAGACTAGTATCGCTCACTGCGTTTCCGCGTGGACAACTGTAAATTCTGGTCAAGAAAGTCTTTCTACGAGATGTTGATAATGTTGTCTGAACTAGCTGCTAACAAGCAAAATTACTGCGAAGAAGAATGTCATAGGGACGGGATCAGAGTTGAGCATATCTCGAGCTCTGTTCGTCCCTTGTTTGACACCGCTAACTGTCGTCATTGTCTAGTCAAGTACTATGCTGCTTCCGTTTTAAACCACTAGTCTCAGCTCGAACTGTAAGCCGCCCAATACAACCGGGAATATATGACTTCACGCTCTTTTCTGAACGTATTTCGCAATCAACTCAGCCAATAACAGATGACTAAGCTGACAGAAAGATCAGAGATCCGAGCAGATAAGGACGGAGCTGTTTCTCAGAGGCACCAGAGGCGGCTGTTACCGCGACTACTAGCGCATCAATCCAACTGACAAACTACGGGCCTGCAAAGTGCGTCAACTGGTGTACTTTGGTCGCACTGGCTGAGGCGAAGTGCCAAGAATAAGCGAGCAAAACAACAGCGATACGCACCAGCGTGCAGTGGAACGTGTGTAATTCGATTCGCAGCTAACTGCCAATGCGTTAACGCGTTGAGCAGCTAGGGAAACAGCGAGCATTCAGCCGATCTGATTTTACGCGCTCACATAAAAAAATACCTAGCGTACGTCGCCAAGATATCGCAGAAATGAACTTTCTTTCGTTTTCTTTCGAACCATTCTTCATCGAAAGAAATATTCACAGTTGACCCCTCTTGTTATGTTTAGTGAGACTATCAATATTGCTATATTTCGCATCAACGGCCCCTTCTTCGAAACACCCTTAAGGTATAACAAATGCGGATCTTATCAATTTTCTTCAGTTACATCAGAAAACTGAGCCGATAGCGATGGAGTCGCAATTAGATGGTAAGATTATCTCTTACTACAAAGAGCAAACATAGCTATATATAGTCAACTGGTAATATTCTACAAATTAATAAAGCAAATTTTGCCGAGAGCTTGTGAGGATAGAACAATTCGTAAGATGCTGCGCTCGTCTGCGAGCAGTGAATTTCTCGTATTGGTTGAGTGTTTATTCAAATAGGTCAAAGCTCTGGATATCTAAATTGTGAAAATTCCCGCCGCATGGAGATGATTTCTGCATGAGCTGTCTATTTCCTAAAATACTCTAACGGATCCGATATATGAACAGTAATATATCAAAGCTGTACCTATGCATAGGCAAGACTCGAAAAAGAGACGATCAGTCATCATATCCGCTCACACTATCCAAAAAGGATATGAGCATCCTGTTCTGATTCAAAGGAGATTGGAAACAAAGAGAATAACAATTATCAGGATATTAATAAGCTCTCGCAAGTCAAGTTTATCTTGCATCTGTCCGGATAATAGGGCTATGAGTGCTAATTGAAATTAATTCAGAATTATACTTTGGTCCACATTGTGAAGATTGCGTGTCATAAAAGCGCATAGTGCGTAATAAGTCTAAGAATTGTTATAACTATCTAAAAATTTTTCAGAGATCAAATTCAATTTAATGCTTCTATGCTTGAGAATAAAAAAAGATATTTTTTGCGTTCGCCACGACAAGATCAATGATTTCTAGTCCCAAAAGAAAATGTTGACGTTCGAATACACTATTTCATATGCGCAATGCGTCAAACAGAACGGCAGTGTATAATTACTACGCGCTATGTTTTTAATGTGTTCAAGAATTGATAGGACTTATCGAACGAACGTATGCACAACTTAAACGTAAAGGACATCTTTGGAATCCGAAAAAGAACGCTATTCCCTCCTTTCAAGGTGACATAGTCAAAAAGTTTCAAACTGACGTATTCATACACTACCAACAATCACAGGCATAGCCTAGAAGATCGGCACTAGCGAAAATTGCCGCTCGTAACGAAAATCACGTTCTCGTTCTACCGTAGCTGCTTTTCATAACGACATGCACAGTAACGAGTCGAATAGAATAAAAACGACTCCCTCTTTAACTCCACCCTACAGCGCTTATCACAAATTACCTGATAATGTTGTTGTATCTGCCAAAAGTAAGCCGAACCAGGCCACATGTTCGATGTCTAGGGGAAAATGACGACGGAACAAACCGCTTCGTCAAAGAGAAAAGATAAAGACTACAATAGTGTTACTTCACAACAAGTAACTTAGTCGAAAAATTTAGGGATCAACTACGATCAAATAGCGTAGTATCAATCACTGCGCCTTGAACACAAAGTATTATAAGATATTGGTAAGGGAATGCTAATTTCGCCACAAATTTTGCGATTCTCTAAGTATGCCCGACGCGTTCTTCGTTAACAAGGTGGAATTTGCGAAGGAAGGGCCAATGCCGGGATGTCAGAGAAGGGGAGGCGAAAGCTTTTAGCAATCCGACCCTATTGTTCAGTAACTAGGACGCAACTGACTAAGCCCACGGTACAACTTCTTCGCTTGCTGAGAGCTCCTGTCAAGGTTCAGGTAACGGTGATCACCTTGAATTTGTGGCGGCAGACAGCGACCAACGTAGAATTATAAGAAAGGCGAGTCATAAATAGGTTCTATTCAAGCGAACGCCCGGGGCAAAAATTAAATTAGCTGGCATAAATGATCTACTTATTACAAGAAGGTAATTCGCGCCCTATTGTCACGGACGGAGAATGAAAGCGCTGAGACAGACTAAGCTAGCATAAGTTCTTATCAGAAGCGAGGAAGCCGACTGATCCCTAAGACTCTTATTCCGCCTTGTTCGTCAATGAAGCCTTAAAATATGCTTCACAGAGATTAAATTATGTAGCCGGCGGTGGTACAGGGAGGGGGTATTAATAGATCTCTGAAGCCTTTGAATGTACCCATGCCCTCCATGTAAACTGTTAATAGAACATCGAAGAATAGTCAGAAATTTGCCGATCAGTAACAAAGAATGTTAGGCTGAATAAACGAAACTGCATCGAAAGTCGATATCACTTCTTTCTATCAATCTACGCAAGTAAAAACCAAGAAAGAACTATCGGTTTTTGTTAAAAACAGTGTCCGAGCGCCGAAAAGCGAGGTCTTATTTGCCAACTAATGTGCCTAACGAGATTCCTTGTTACTGATTGAATAATTTTGGCTATAACTGTCTGTGACACTGCCGCTTAATGGCACAAACTAAAACTGCAATTGAATATCGGGCGAATAGGAGCTGCGCTTTTAGTGACGAAAAAGCGGTTTTTCGGATCATCCGGGCCTTCACGTCGAAAATACTCCAACGGATAAGTGCAAAATGCTGTAGGAAACGTACTAATTTAGTTATCACTCTTTCATATTTTCGGCTGCAATGACACAATCTTTAAAAGTCTGACAAAAAGATACACAGTATATTAGAGCTGCGACGTAAATTGCTAATTGTCGAAAGGTAATAAAATATCAGACAGGCGCCTACAGCTAATCATCGAGTCCAAAGTTGGAACCTAACAATATAAGCTAGACACCTTCAAGCTTAATAGAGTAAAAAAGGATCAATGATTTCCTGAAATCTCGTAATGACTTCAGCTCGGAAATAAGTCACTGCTTCCGTTCATGAACAAGCAATATCTCATTCCTCAAGCGAAAGGCTCAACTGACGCGGCAAAAGTTAAGAAGTAAAGTAAAGCCTACTACGTAATAACGACTAAAGAACAGTGATGAGGTAATGAAACTGAATAGCATTACTTAACTGATCAACTATTCACATTAACGGATAGCTACAGAAGAGCAAAAAAGGGGTCAGTCATGAAAAGTTTTCAGAAATGTTAGCGGCTTTTCTTGAAAATAGCCCTCTTTCAGGCTTATTCTCGAAAGCTGAGAAGTTCTTTAAGAGCCGCATTCTACCACACGCGCGCCATATCTTCCATATAAGAGTCGAGTTCACTGGCGAAAAATACATGCTCCTATATTCCGTTTTACAAAAGAAAAACTTCTATCCCCCCTTCCGCCTCCGGTGAACCGTAGCTTGATTTTACCTATGTATGACAAGGCTGCTTAGCGGTAAGTAGGTGAAACATAAACTGATACGGGTCACAGTTAAGAACAGTACACGGCGCATTGCCCACAGCTAGAAGTGATGGGAGTCCCGAGTCAAAAACAGTTTAAACAGCGCTACAGCAAACCGAATCAAAGCAAGGTTTTTTAAAACAGTTCAAAAATCGGAGCACATAAATCAGATGATAAAACTTACATGAATAATTTGCGGCGGAAGGTGGACGAGTTTATTTCCGGTGAACTTGATCGGATGCGAAATGATAATGGGGGAAGTACGCGAGTTGCCCGCTTGTGCCGAGCTGCCGCTAGTTCCGCCTGAAACTAATGCTCACTAATACTGTGAAATTCGTTAATAAATGTACATGGGAGAGAACCGATCAAAATTACCAGTATAAATGAATTATACTGTAGTGGCCAAATAACCCAAATGAATATCATTTTATATTCTACTCTTAATCAATCATCAACATTTGTCGATCAGGAAGAATTAATCTTTGATTGAATAAGGTTAACTGTTTCGAAAGTCGATAGAGCTTCTTTCACTCAATTTACGTACGTGTAAACCAAGAAACAACTATCATCGCGTTAACTACCGTTTAATCCTGCAAAAGTGCTTTTTGAAGTATCCTCAAGCGGACTAAAAACACGCGCAATCGAGTCGCAAAGGCGATAGAATCCGGATACAACAGACTGGGGCAAAAGAGAAACCTGAATTTTCGAGACATCTCGTCATTGCCCGTGTCCTGTACTATGCTCAACACGCAAGAGAGGCCGAAATTAATGAATTTTGGGTCTGCCACCCCCGAGACACCCACAAGGTTCTGTCCATTTGACATTTTAAAATACGCAAATTTCGCCTATGAACGATTTCGACGCATTCCGCTAAAAACGATCAAATTCGCCCACGGCGTCTAAAAAGAAGGATCAAAGATGTCCTCTCATCATTTAACTAACAACGTCAATTACCTAGAAAAATTAGAATCTGGAGGACATTATCATATGGTCGGATCTTATCACTGCGTTCTGATTAGCCTAGTAAAGCGCCAAAAACAGCAAATGCTCACCAGATGAGGAAGAGTGTGTCCGTCCTCCACTGGAGCGAATGTTCACTGGCTTCGAACTGGAAGAAGACTTGGGGAGTTGCTGATCCTAAAATTAATTTAGATAAATTAAACAATACACTATGCATGTCAATGTTTGAATTTAATTCATTTAATCAGTCATGTGGTTTACTGTTCGTCTGCCGAGCGGTTGCATTATGACCGCTCTATATTACATTAGTGATTTGTTTGGACGTTGGTCGCTTATATATTGTAATCATTGATATTGTTATCATTTACTGAAACACTCAACGCTTGCGCTCACAAAGGCAATGTCATATTTAAGCTATAAAGGGTAGTCGACTGACAATGCAGAAATACTACCTGGCAACATACGTGTAATTATAGCATTGCGATATGGCAATCAAATATGGCAGAATAATTTTATAAATTTGACTGTTTGCTATCTTCAATGCAATTAATTTCAAACGCTAATGTTTGCGTCTGTACTTCAATCGTCGAAACACAACTTTGGTCTCATTCAAAAGTACAAGTACCTAACACCAGTGCTCATATTTATCGTCCACTGTATAACCCCATACAAAATTCAACTCATTGTGCTAATTAGGCGTCTACGTGTGTAAAAGATCTCGCAAAGATGGTAAATATTCGTACTGGTGTTAAGCGCTAGTCTCAAAAACGCCCTCCTCCACGGGCAGGTACGCGCCTTGCGCTCGGATTATTCACTGTCAGCTGTTATCGATTTGCAACAGCAAGCTTCAGGACGCGTTACTATCAATAAGGTTTACGAAATACTCCTTGCGCTGCGCCGTACCGACAAAAGACGCTACGTTAAATTTGCGCAAACGAAACAAATATCGGAGTTTTGAAGTAAATCTATTTATTAAAGTATAGCAGGCTATCAACTTTTATAAGCTGTGATGATCAGACGTGCTGAATTATGATATAAAACTGATCGCTATGCCAACGAAATTCGCAAGTTCGATAGTGCCTCTTGTTTGTATTATAGTTGAAAATGCGATAATTAAGTTCATAAAAACCTTAAATTCATCAGCTTTTGAGTGCTTGTGGTGCACTAATTAGATATTATTTCGAGACTCTGATTAATTACGCAAATGAAACAATAATCAATGTCATTATAAGTTAACACAACGCAGAGCGAAGAATTACACAAAAATAGCTCTTTCGAAATAATATATAATTAGTATACCGCAAGTACTCAAAAGTTGACGAATGAAACAGTCTCATTTGCAAGTATACAAAGAGATCAAAAGAAGTGAATCAAAGGTAGCGAACCTGCTGCATAGTTTGTTCCCGCATTAGCTGAAGTCGTAGACCGGTCCTTGACGACATATCATTGAAAACTGTTCAGCAATAGTGTTGGTCGACTGACGTCGCTCGAGCATTCAAATGGGCACTGACAATCTGTTCAATAAGTGGCTGATGGCGCTTTCAAGGCAGGGCCTACGCTTTGGTGACCAATCGAGCTTCAGCACTGCTTTCAAGCAAAAATGGATGAGCAGTCGTTCTTCCTTGAGAGTCAGATCACAGGGGTGTAGCGCAAGAAAGGGCTATATTTCAAGTTGCAATATAAAGCTGCTCACTGCGCGAACGAAGTTGGCAGAAACTTTGATTAAGCGCTTTGAAATATTAGTCTGACGATCCTTTCTTCCTTCCAACGCCCGCTTGCTGTTCGCTTCCTTTTCTAGACGCTTGCTTTCCTCCTCAGTTCAAATTCGATTACCACAGTAAACGGAATCGATTGCGAATAAAGGAAGAGAACGGGTAGGGCTCTATTTAGAGATTGGAGACTCAGTCTCAAGCAGAAGTAGATGCGGGTAAAGTACGAAACTGAAGGGACACGCCTACGTAGTGTACACTACCAGTGAACGCAAGTTATATCAACCAAACGCTTCCACTGCAGTTATCAACGGGCTCAGCTGGCAGAAACCATTTTCCCTAACACACTCTTTGTGCGCGTGCCGTGGAAGAGTCCGTCGGTTAATCGATAATTGGATACGGTATAGTTCAGAAAGTCTCTTCGAGACGCGAAAAATGGCTAGAACCATCCGAATTGAGTGACTGATAGAATGCTAGCCGCTTTCAACCCGACTGGCTTTCAGACATTTAAAACGACAAAAAATTGGAGCAGCGACAGCCAGGCATCTGAGATCTCATTGGGTGTCAATTTATCGACGTCAAGTATTACCCACTCTTTCCGTGATTATAACCGTTTCCTTTGAGCTCTGAATGTGTATCTACAAGACACAAGACTAGTCGATAATCCCATCTTCTCCCATAGGTACCCCCTAGAACCTCCCCTAACCAAATTTCAATCTAAAAAGAAATGAGGATAACAGCT
>NIUQ01003071.1:0-19144 GCA_002796945.1 Plectus sambesii
TTTTCGAATTTAATGGAACACCCCGTGGAAAAATTTCACGGGTCTGCTAGTACAATGAAATTCGTTTATACCGATACTTGGGGGACCGTCCAAAATTATTGGTATATCCGAAATACCGTTGTTAGCGAAACTGTTACAAACGAATTATACATTAATTCCTTCATTAATGTTGCTTTCTTTATTGAAACCGAAATGCAGTTTTTCAGATACCACGATCTCTACACCGTAGATCTCAAGTCTGGCAAGAAGAAGAAGATTTTCGTAAATGATCACTTTGGAGGCTTCGTCTTTGACAACGACATGAAGATAAGATTGGCCTTTAATGAAACGGACAATGCTGAAACGGTTTATTACAAGGCCATTTGGTCTGATAAACAAGACAAGATTATCGCATGGGAAGTGTACAGGAATGTGAGTCACGAAGACAGTATCCATACCTACCCGCGCAGTTTCGACAAGAGCAACAAGAATGTTTATTGGCTTGATGCAACGAAGAATGATTTAGGTAAAAATTGTCTTAATGCATCCATTCTTTAAACTCACTCTATGAAGGGCTGTGTTAAGTTGGATTATTACTTTATATTACATATATTCTTTTGATTTATTACTCTATTCTGTGTCAAAAGTGTTCCGGTATAGTTTCGAATTGACAAACAATGATTATCTTAAAAGTGCTTACATATTATGAGAAAACTGAGTGCTTTTCAAAATGTGTTCGTTAAAGCAAAATACATTTTCTACAATATTTTTTATTTGTACATAAGTTTGACCTAATACCATTATTTATAATTTAATTAGACTAATTTAAGATCTCACGCCATCTGCTAAACAATTTCGGCAGTTATAGCGCGGATCTTTGAGTAGTGAAAAATGATATTTAAAGGGTAATTCCACTCACCTCTAATTGCAAGGAATATACCGTACACTGTTTTCAGCTACCAATGAGAAGTTGCTTAGCGGCAAGTTAATCACACATAATCAGATGAAAATTCGCAGCCAGCTTGTCATAGGTAGCTGCAAAACAATGTACGATTGATTCAGTTCAGCTAATGGCGAGTAGAGTTCTCCTTCAGCAACTGAACTGATTGCATGGGATTATCTTTTTTTTCAGGCGTCTTGTATATTGCGCCTTTTGATAGTCCACTCAACCGCACTGTTCTCTACACGCCGCAGAAAAGCGAGATTTCCGACATTTTCGATCATCCAACAGAATACACGGTTATGGCAGTTTATGAAAACTACCTAAAACTAGAAATTTTTCCGACTAATGATACCGTAAGAAAAGATATTAAGTATCTAAATACAGCCTCCAAAGACGGTCAACCTGATATTGTCCAGACTTCCCTTGGTAAGTCAGTTAACGTTCTTTGTCAACATATTTTGTACTACAAATTATGAGTGATGGAATGTTTCGGAAATCAAAGGGGAACTGCGGTCACCTTTAGCTGAAAGGAGAGTACCATATTCTGTATTCAGCTACCCATGACGAGCTGACTGCAAAAAAAGTATCTGATTAAATTGTAATCAGCTTACCGCTGAGCAGCTTGTCACAGATATATGAGAACAATAGACGATACATTCCTTTCAGCTGGAGACGACCGCAACTCCACTTTAAGTAAAACAAATATGAACGCTTTCGGTGCGGAACTTAAAAAGATGCGTTTGATATACTGATATCGATTACGTATACCAAAAAATAATCCATATTCAGTATGATGCAAAAAAATCTGCGCATCATTGCGGGTACTGTAGTTTTATCTTGATGCATAGACATAATAGGGCTCAGACCCTAGAACTTGGTTTTTGTAGCAGTTAATAACAAAAGCAATACTATACCAGTACCAATGTCGAAACTGACGCGGGATACAATAATAATATGTTGCTATTTCTTCGTATGTTTGTTTCTGTTGTAGATTTTACAAAGTGGCTTCTGGTTTATCACTTTGACAACAAACCCCTTGAGTATCACCTCTATGATCGCACAACGAAGCACATTCAGTTTCTGTTTACGACAAGAAAGCAAATGGAAGGATTAAAGCTGTCTCATATGCACGGCGTGGAAGTTAAAACCCGAGACGGGCTAACTCAGCTTTGCTATCTTTCACTGCCTGTAGAGGTATGTTTTGGGCGTTTTGCAATAATAGTCGGATAAATGCAGCCATTTTTCTGGCCGAATTGATTTGCACTTATTAAAATTAAAAAGAAACAGAATTGAAACCTAATTAGGACAGTTTTTAATTAAGGAGGGCATTTTTCAAAATATAAAGAATATTTTCCAAGTCAATCAATGGGGAAAATTCCCTTTTCTGATTTGCAAAACGTCTTTAATTTAAAAAAATGTCTTTATTAAAGGGTAAATGGACTGATTTAGTAATAGGGGTTCGTCAAAGTAGACAAAATGAAAAAATGATAATTGTGTTGCCCAGAAGAAGGCGTCAAGAATAAATTTAATTTGAGGTAAAGAGCAGGGTTGCCAGGTCGAAAATGGCTGTTCAATTAAAAATTTCGTGAAATTAAGGAATTTTGAAGACAAGCGCTTCCAATTTAAGACAAAATTTAAGACAAAATATTACATCGTAATTACGACTTTTTCGAAATTTCCTTTTTTTATAAAAAATGAAGAATAAGCTTTAGTAGTAGCATCTAATCTCCAAGAAGACAAAAAGATGGCAAGACAATCATAACGTTTCAGAGAATGACAAAAATTTAAACGTTTCCCTGCTCCTTTTTTGTCTTAAATCATTTTATTTCTTATAAAATTTAAAACAGCGCACCCAAATTTAAGAAAAATTCTTAAATTTAAGTGAAAATGGTAATCATGGTATAGAGTGCGCACTATAAGAAAGGTAGTTGTGACTAACTATCGATTCATTTTTTAATTTCCCGCGCTTTGCCGCATATGACACAAATGTGCTTCCTTTGAGTATCAGAAAATTTTGTCTTTTGTTACAGGCTGACCCACATGAGACTGGACGTCCGATTCGTCCGCTGCCAATGATACTCAGTGTTCATGGTGGGCCGTGGTATCGTGACGAATGGGGACTGAATCAAGCTGTGCAGCTGTTCACTAATCGCGGATATGCGGTTTTGCAGGTAATTTTGATCTCAACCTAAGCTCGATAGCACTTCTTTCTTTCAATTTACGCATGTAAATACCATGAAACAACTATCACTCTTGGTGAAAAGCGGAGTTCTCGCGCTGAAAAGCGAGCTCATCTTTGCAGGTGCCTAGCTCGATTCCGTATTACTGATCCAAAAATGTTGACTATACAATTACAATTCAATTATGGGTGCTCGTTTTCATGGAGACGACAAGAATATACAATTGCAGTGCAACTATCGCGGCTCGACTGGATTTGGACGCCGCTTTCATATCGCTGGATATGGTGAATGGGCCGGCAAAATGCATAACGATTTGATTGACGCAGTCAAGTGGGCGATTGAGCAGAAAATTGCGATTGCCAACAAAGTGGCCATCGAAGGTATATTTTTAAACTGTAGTAAACGTCATTTTGGTTTAATGCCCTTATTGTTGATTTGATTTCAATTCCGCGTTCCTCTTTTGCTGTCGATTTTATAAAGTAGTGAAGAATTGAGAAATTGGATCTCGGACCTACAAGGCATTATTCCAGGTCAAATGCGGAACTGATATTCGCGTAATGATAATGCAGAGTTAAGGCTTAGGCTTTAGGCTTAGAAAATAGGTTCCAAATGATTGAAACGCGAAAAGTATTTCTACGCCAATAGACCACGCCAATATTTCTTCTAATGTATTTTAGATCTTGATTGCATATGAAAAATAGAACCTAATGATCGAATAATTTCATATGTATAGATTACATTTCTTTAGACAGCATTTGCGTAGGCTGATTGAATAATACAGCCGTAGATATTTGATGACCGAAAAGTTCCTCTCATTTTAATACAAAACTATAGAAGTATCTTCGGACAATCTAATATTATTTGAATAACTAAAGTTATATCTGCAAAAATTAATGACGTTCAGGTGGCAGCTACGGTGGCTACGCAGCCCTCGTCGGACTATCTTTCACACCGGATGTTTTCGCTTGCGCAGTTGACGAAGTGGGCCCCTCGAATTTGCTAACTCTTTTGGAGACTATCCCCGCGTATTGGAAGCCAGCTTTTAACTCCGATACCAAACGCATTGGCGGTGATCCAAGAACTGAAGAAGGTAAATTTTAAATTCCCACGGAATTAGAGAACATTCTGCTAAATGCCTTATGGTTGGATTGTATGTTATATGTACTGTAGAAGTTACTTGTAGCGGAAATTTGAGAACCGGCAGATTTTGATTGCTAGTAACGATAGATTGTTGTAAACGATTTTTTGCCCTATACAGAACATAATACACTTTAACGGGACCGACCAAGGATCGACGTTATAAAGACAGTAGTGGTATAACGCCAGCCGATATAAAAACAGTTGACTGTACTTATTATGTCAAAGAACTTGCATGAATATAGTGATATTTAATCGAATTTCAAAGCTCGCTTAAAAACGGTGTGCGCTTTAAGAGCGTTTCTATTTTAAATGCATTTCAGGTAGGAAAGCTCTGCTCGCGAAGTCGCCTATAACATTTGTTAACAAGATTGTCAAGCCGCTTTTGATTGCGCAAGGAGCAAACGATCCAAGAGTCAATCGGAACGGATCAGGTTTGAATTTATTTTGTTCAAGAGACTAAATATTGATCGCTTTATCACGGAATGGCTGCTAGTTAGCAAAATGTATGATGAAAAAAATTTCAGAGCTATCCTGAGGTTTTTTGTAGAAGGAATGCAGACTTTAGTCTTGTAATCTAAAAAGGTTGAAAGAAATATTCGAATGTTTTAGTTCTATCCTGAGCAGTCTTTGTCTGCTGAATCGGTATTTGACTATACAGGGTGGCGCAAATAATCGTGACGACTTCACGTGTCCATAACTATTTTAATTCGCAACCAATATTCTTAATTCTTTTTTCATTCGGATCGTCTGAATCGTGCAACTTTTCTGGTACATAACTCTTAAAAATTTATTCAAAACTAAGCAACGAAAAGAACAAAAACAAAAAACAAAAATTAGGCTTAATTTTTTCAACACTTTTCCCTCCACCATCTTGCCCCACCATTTCAAGATGACCGCTCTGGTTGGTTTTATGATATAGAATCCAAATTTTGTCCTGAACTTTTTCTGCACCACAGTTGGCCTCCCTTCCGCACCGTACCAAACGACACACCAAGTTTTTTGCTCAAGCGGGTAATCCATTTTTCAATATTTTAACGAAAAAGCGATATAAATAAACGACATGATTCAGAGGTCATAACATAAAAATTGTAAGACAGTTATATACCAGAAAATTGCACGATTCAGACGATTCGAATGAAAATAAAATTAAGAAAACTGGTTGCGAATTAAAAAGTTATGGCCACGTGAAATGGTCACGATTATTTGCGCCACCCTGTATATTTGCGGACAGAGATAGTTCATAAAGCTTCAGACGGTATGAGTCGTGCTAAATCACTAAAAGTTTGCTTTTTCAGACCAGATAGTGGACGCGCTGAAGAAAAATCACATTTCTGTCACTTATTTGGTGTATACAAACGAAGGGCACGGCTTTCTTCGGCCAGAAAATAGAATGTCCTATCATGCGCTGGTGGAAAAGTTTCTGAAGAAATGCCTTGGCGGCCGCGCGGAACCAATCACCAACGAGATCGAAGCGTCGAGCGTCCAAATTCTGGCTTATGCGCTGAATACAACGACTGGCTGAAACTTTGCATTACGATAGCTGACGTATTTTGACTTCGTTTACTTAGTTTTTCGCACACTACTTTTGTAAAACTTCATTTATCTTATAAACCATTCTTTGGCCTTGCGAGCGCATTCATACTACAGTTACAATGGCAGGAAAATTGCGAAATACCGTCAACGAGAGCAGTTATTTGTCCATGCAACCAGTGGCAATCCGCATTAAGTTTGCTTTAGCCAATAAATAATTTTGACTTCAATGGAAGCTCTTTTTAATTCATTCACGCAGCTATATTGTGCCCATATTTAGCACTCCATAAAAGAAATGAGTTTCAATTTCTTATTTTATAAGAAATTACACGCACGTGCGCCTGTGTTTTGTCTGTCAGCACCCGAAATTTTGGTTTTCATAGCAGTTGAAACTGCGACTAAGATATGTGTTGCTAAAAGTTCTTAGCTGGTCAAAAAAACTTGAGTATAGTCAAAAATGGTTGTAACTGTGCACTGTTCCAGATGAGAAATCTGAAAGTGTTAATAGAGTTGCTGACGGGAAACTAAATGCTGGTGAACATTTCAATAGCAGAAGCTTAGTATAGATGAGCAGTCCGAAACGGTTGTGATCATGTTCACTTTCTTTTTACTTAGTTTACTTCTCACTGATTGTAGAAAAACTAACCATTAGAAAAAAGCTTTCTGTTACTTTGGCCAAAAGCTCTGAAGATCATTGCGAGTTCCGCCAGCGACACATTCTTATCAGAAAATTTCAAATGTCATCGGGAAGCGCTCTTTTGTTGACATGTGGTGGCGTCCCTCACGTCTGTGTCACCCAGCGATTCGGCTGACATTAAGAATACATTGATAGCAAGGGTTTCATTCTGACTAAGCAGCGTGAGATGGTGCATTATAAATGTCAGGGCAGATAAACATTTGGCCGAAATTTTCTGAGCCCAAGCCAGTAAACCCGTCCCGGTGCATCAGCAAGTTTGAAAAGATTTCCTGCACAAGGTTGTAATCCTTCACTACCATCGAGAAATCTGCATTATGCGAAAATGCAACGTAGTCGTTCATATGATGACGTCTACTTAGCGGTAGAGAGCGATGCTTACGAGTATTCGATGCGACGGATACAGTCTACGGCCCAGATGACGTCAAATTCTGGCAGTTTTGAAGACTACAACTACGCATACCAAGAGCCTCAAGTTATGTCGCAAGCTCTTCGTGATTACTCGACGAACGAGTTGCTTTCCGTCCTACGATCGTTAGGCGATGAGTCTTTCTGCGAAGGATCAATCGTTGTTTTTCCTGAAGACGCCACTGGACGGCGTGCCAGAATTTCCATCTCTGAAATAACTGCCGAAATAATTGCTCGCAGAGATCAGCGCCCTCCAAGTATTAATCATCGCTATAACTATTGCTCATTTGATGAAGAATTTGATTCTCCTTCGCCTTCAAAGCCATTTTCTTTGCTTTTCTTTTGGCTTGCAGCTGCCACTATTTTGAAAAAAGTACGCGCCAAGTATTGCAGCATTATGATCGCTGTTTTTATCATGGTCATTCTAAGCTTAGTCTTATTGTCGATCATCGTCCCAATAGTGGTTACAAGTTTGCAAGAGGAGCCATTCCCAACGTCATCTTCAAATGAGAGTGGGACAGATCAATCGATATTGTTAATGAAAAATCAGTCGACGTCGACAGTGACTTCGACATCGACAAGTCGACAAATTAATGTTGGCCTTGATTGTACGAGCGAACCGGCGCATTTCGGACTCGCTTGTGACTATGCCGCAGTTATGATTCGCTATGACAAAGTTGAAGACAAGGCTCTTTTAACGCTGAACGCGCGGCCAGTTGACGAGCAATATTGTCACGGAGAAAATACAAGTTTGGTCGTTCATCAGTTGAAACTGGACAAATGCGCAGTTAGCAGTCAACAAAAATGGTTGCCAAGCAAGAATCTCTGTGGCGAAGAAGCGAAGCAAATATGGTGTCAGCGCCATTCACTGCACGGGCCAATGATGTACTGCTACTGCAAAAATAATGTCACTGTTATGTCGTGGACGCGGGCATACATTAACGATTGGTACGAAGACACTGATAATAAGTGGCCCTGCGGAATGTGGATATATAATGGCATTAACAAAGATGGAAAAAAGGTAGCGATCGCGAAGTATTGCACTGTACGATACTATGATAACACCGCCCCCATGTGGCTGAAAACCGTTAACAAGACCGATTCCACGCAGATTCTTGTGCAGGATTATCCTACGGCGCTTCTGCATACAACTACAGTTGACGAAGACACAAACACGTGGGCTGGTATCTACAAAACGTCCCTGAAGGATACTTTTTGTCTCTGTGACTTTGAACTATCATCAGTTACAAAACGGCGTTGCTTCGATCTGAAATCTTTTCCTGCGCTGCCCGGAGTCAACCACATCTTTCACCACTTGCTGTCAATGTGGGATAATAATTGGTTAGTGGTGCGTCATGAAGAATTCATGGTCAATGAGACAAAAATTCAATTCGTTGCTGCGCAAAGCTACGACCGTTATGGTCAGCTACTTGGGCAGACTTCTGTCATACAATACGAGCAGTTGTTTCCAAATATTCACCTTCCCGGCTATGAATCGGTCAACGACCCCACAATCATGGTTAACAAGGATCTGCATTGTAACCAACTGCTGCTCGTTTATCAGACTGGTTTTAATGATCGATCGCCACAGACTGCCATAAATGCGACAGTCGCGATATTATCATTTGACTTCCTCCAAACCTGAGCCACCGCATTTACACTGCGTGTGCATAGATTTTTTGTTCACAATAACACTGTACCCATTGACAAGTTTTTTTTGTTAATATGTAGTCATAAAACTTTGTGTTTTATAGGCAGTCTGATTGCGTAATGCCGTAAATGTACTTCTTGAATTAACACGCATTTTTCGGGTTGTTAAGCAGAATGTTGCCAACTTATTTTTTATTCCATTGACTCGATTGAAGAAACAAATAAAGAACGCAGCTTCATAACAAGCTTCGTGGCTCAGTAATATAGCGCTGTCAAATTCATTTAATATTTTCGGACTATAGGGAATAACATATTGACATTGGCATAGAGTACTGACTGACGGGGTGCACAATAAAGAAAGCGCGGCGCATTGAATATTTGTTTTGAAAGTGTTTAACTCTGCTTCATTCTCTTGTCATGTATCCTCGAAAGCGCGGTTGCACGCTTTCCAGTCTCCCTCCGTCTCGCCTGTCATCATTGACTGTCGTACATCGTCTCATTATATCTGCTGCTAATTCTTCGTGTACACAAAAAGTGTTAGTGTAAATAAGAGGGCGAGGTGAGAATTATGCCGAGAAAGGTACAATATAGCAATCGTATCGGATAATTATTTTCGTTAATTGCTCGCTATTTCGTAAAACTGTTGTACGTTGAGAATTGAGAAACTGAGTTTCGTTCTCCGTTCTCAACAGATTTATGAAATGGGCCCGAGAGGTCGATTTTATTATTCTATGCGCCAAAAACAGTGATTTATTCTATAATATTATGAATTTCATATACAAATGTATCCAGTTGGACGAGCATATTAATTTCTGACATTCAGCGATTTATTCAGCTGGCAACTCAAAGTTAATCGCTCACTCCTGGTTTTTTTATAATTGCAAAAAAATTCAGCGAAACAGAAGATTTGCTCGCGAGATTAAATTAAATCTATTCGAGGCATTTCGCGCAGTCGCGCATGGACGAGACGATGGCGGTGAAGCTTGCGATTGCAAAACAGGATCTGCGACTGTCTGGTGACTATTTATTCACCGCCGAAGGAATAAGATAGAGGCTGTTTGGTCTGACGTTCTCATTTACGTCGCTCGCGTAATCCCCAGTTACGCGATTCAGTCGAGCGCACAACTCTGTCGTAGTTTGCAGAATATTTTCGAATGGTAATATTTTACAACTTGGTGCGCTTTGCGTTGTTTAACCTGAATAAGTAGTAGAAAAAAAATTATATGTGGTGGGCTGAAAGGAGTGAACGGCATTTCTTCTATTATTCCCCTTTCCTATCCTTTTGCATGTTTTGTGTCTCTTCTATTATTCATCCGTTCTGTTCTTTATGTCTCTAAGCTATCACTTGTAATAGTCACCTCTACCAGGACCCTATATAAGTGCGGTATGACGGAATTAAAGCATAGATTACCAGTTGGCTCACGTCTCCCGTTACATATAACTGTTAACCAACCCTAAAACATATATGCTTCTACCACCATAGCCCTAAAGTGTACTCTTGTGACACTTTACAGGGTAATTCAGTTTTTCTTTCCCTTTTTTGAATACTCTTGCTTAAGTTGTTCGATTCGCCAGAAAATTGGATTAGCTGTGGCACCAAATGTGCCCTGCGTAAAGAGTCTTGATACGAAATTTCACGCGAAAAAATGTAACTTTTTATGCAGCGATTTTTTGCTAATTATGCTTTGAACATGGTTTTGACTGCGGGAGAAAAAGCGCAGTGCGTGGAATGGCTCATTGAGAGTGGCAAGAGCATCCGGATTGCCAAAAGAAGGCATCAGGAGCATTTTGGACTGTTTTTTGTGAGGCTGGATCAACAGTCGCGTCAATATCATATCAATCACCGAGCTGCGCTGACGTATCGAACTGGCCTACGTCGAGTTGCCAATGGAGATGCTTAATAGTGTCATCGATTGCTATGAGCGTCGCCTCCATTACCGCTATAATTCAGCGGTAGAAGCGTGGAACAGGAATACGGAAATTATGATTCATTTTTGGTCTTTAACTTTTGTTATTTTGCTTGTTATCGTTTTTTGTTAATTTGTGTCAGTAACTACTAGAGCATTTGATACTAAAACTATTCCTGTTTTCTTAAGAATTAAATAATGAAAGAATCAAGGGGATCGGACAACTTTAGCAAGTTTTTCTGACGAGGGGAGGAACACTGATTTATCCTGTGTATCGTTGTTTATTTTAACATTATTCAGTAAATCCAATCCGGAAGTTTTGGAATCACTACTGAGTCAGAATGGTAAATTTATCGTTTGAAACTTTGCTATTGACGTTTACCTATTCATTTTCAACGTTTGAAAGGAGTGATGGCCTTCGCGCTGGGAAAATGTGGGCCATATCAAATTGAGTCTCGAAAGGAAATTTTCAAACAATGATACTACCGTTTGCGAACCGCTTAAAGCGAGCGTGCGTTATGCCGCAAATAATTGGCGGCAAATCACGCTTCATTTTGAATGCGTTCGCAGAATATTTCGGGACGGATGGACAGAGTGGCTCTACGAGCTAATCGTTTAGGGTCCCCTTCGACGGTTGACCAGTAAGATAATGATCGTAATGATGTTAACATTTCTAACCGTCTGCCGTCAACCATGTCAATTTTGACGCAAATGTAGTGCCATTTCAGAGTCCTAACTGATCGCGTTCGACCACCAAAATGTTGATCGCGATCGCTCTGATCTCGGCGATCTGCGCAAGTCTGACAACTGCAACCCCAGCTACCGCCAGCTCATCGACTCCACTGATTCCGCGTACAACGCTGTTCGGCAACCCTGACATTACTCATGTGCGAATGAGCGCGGATGCAAAGCTCATTGCATACTTGGCGCCGTACAAGAACGTCCTCAACTTGTGGGTGCAACCGCTTGATCAAGTTCTGAAGAAGGAAAAGACTGCTAAACCGGTTACCTTCGACCAAGGTCGTGGCATCGAAGGTCAGTGGCGTTTGCGGTTTGCACGTGCAACTATTCGTACGCTCGGTTTGGTTTTGTTACTGAATATCGAGATTACATTTTGTTGATGACTGCCGCAGTGGAGGGCAGTAGAAAGTCACTTCCTGTCGTCTCCACCGATTTTGAACGCTGAGAAAATGCTGGCAACGCATTTGATAATTTCCATGAGTTCCAGATATTGAATCTGCTCGCCATATAGGGACCACAAAAATTTCGTAGTCATGTGACACAAATAAAATGAATGTTGTGATAATATTGTTATCGAAACTATAGCTTTAATTTCTAGACACTTGACCAAATCGCTCCAGCCCGCTGAGCTCATTTCTGTCACAAAGCAATGAATAGTTCAAAAGTTTATTGATTGCATAGACAAATTTACGAACAGTAACGAAAGTTGTTGTTCTTCAAAACACAGCATTTAAATTAATTAGCTAAAGGATACACTTAAAAATACGATAAATTTGGATATCTAATGTTCTCTTATATGCTTGTCAGGTCTATGAAAGGAATGAGGATAAAACAGGATTGGTGGGAGGAGGGTATGAAGGATAAATGTAATTCAAAATGTTATCAGCTAAATTAAATTTTGCTCTTTCTTGAGTCAGTACGTTTTTCTCACAGTTAATGGACAAAAAAGCATATTCAATTAGAATTAAAACCCTTTAACTAATAGAAAGAGAGAAACAGGATTTCAGGGGTTATCACAAACTGAGTGCGTGTATATTTTTGACGGAAGCGTAAAATTCAGATTTCGAATGGACATATCTGCCAGGAATTATCATCTATGTCCAAGACAAAGACGGCGATGAAAATTGGCGGTTATGGAAAGTGAACGTCACTCAGGAGCCTTTCGAAGTGACCGTCCTCTCAGACACGAAGGGAGTACAGGCGAATATTGAGTCGAAGAAACCCTCGCACCCTGAATATATTGTAATTGGATTGAACGATCGCGACGAGAGGCATGTCAAGTCATTTATGTTTCTCAATACGCTTTTCGCATCTCTTATTTAACACATTGACGACAATGCACGTTTTTCGTTTTTTCGCGCATGGGACAGACACGTTTTTTCTTTTCTTTGCGTACGACCCACCATTGAGTCATATTGTCCCAAATGGTAGTCCCAAGTTTACAGCTTTATGGGGGGGGGCTATTATCGATTAATTGCAAAAAATCGCGGGGAATTATTAAAAGCGCAGAAAGGAACTATTAAAGCGCGTACGACCCACCGGTGGGTCGTATTGTCGTCAATGTGTTAAGACTCACTGCAAATAAATATTCTAAAGTCTTTTCACGTCATAGGATATCGCATCCCCCAAAGAATGATTTTGGAGGGATATGATCTTCACCCCTCGAACTTTGGTCTGTAAGCTCAGCCATGGACGTCTTTCTTACGTAGTCATTCTCATATCTTATTTCATTCTAATTTAGCAAACAATCATTGAGCTCACATCGTCTGTGGTACTGAATTTTTCGATTTGAAGCTACTCCTGTATTAGCACATGTGGGTTATTTCTCAGTATGACTTTCCTATTAGAAGCCCATGTGGTTGTTTTTATAGTTAAGAGCTGTTAAAGAGGCATAAAATATGACGTATATATGTTAGGAAAAACGTAAACCGCCGATACGTAATACAATCCCATGGGCTTCTGCGTGGAAAATGTCCGATAAAACAAAATAATTAAAAAAAGGATATACAATAAAATTCGTTTATATCGTTTATATTAACGAAATCTCTACAAACGGATTGTAATGTAATCCCGAGGATCATCTTGCTTCTTCCAAACCGAAATGCAAACTTTCAGATACCATGATCTTTACACCGTAGATCTAAAATCTGGCAAGAAGAAGAAGATTTTCGAAAATAATCACTTTGGAGGCTTCGTCTTTGACAACGACATGAAGATAAGATTGGCCTTTAATGAAACGGACAATGCTGAAACGGTTTATTACAAGGCCATTTGGTCTGATAAACAAGACAAGATTATCGCATGGGAAGTGTACAGGAATGTGAGTCACGAAGACAGTATCTATACCTACCCGCGCAGTTTCGACAAGAGCAACAAGAATGTTTATTGGCTTGATGCAACGAAGAATGATTTAGGTAAAAATTGTCTTAATGCATCCATTCTTTAAACTCACTCTATGAAGGGCTGTGTTAAGTTGGATTGTTACTTTATATTACATATATTCTTTTGAATATATGTCTCTATTCTGTGTCAAAAGTGTTCCGGTATAGTTTCGAATTGACAAACAATGATTATCTTGAAAATACTTACATATTATGAGGAGAGTGAGCACTTTTCAAAATGTGTTCGTTAAAGCAAAATACATTTTCTACAATATTTTTTATTTGTACATAAGTTTGACCTAATACCATTATTTATAATTTAATCAGAATAATCTAAGATCTCACGCCATCTGCTGAAAATTTTCGGCAGTTATAGCGCGGATCTTTGAATAGTGAAAAATTGATATTAACGAGGAAACCCCATTCACCTCTAGTTGTAAGGAATATACCGTACATTGTCTTCAGCTACCGATGAGAAGCTGCTTAGCGGCAAGTTAATCACACATAATCAGATGGAAATTCGCAGCCAGCTTGTCATAGGTAGCTGAAAAACAATGTGCGATTGATTCATTTCAGCTAATGGCGAGTAGATTTATCCTTTAGCAACTGAACTAATTGCATGTGATTATCTTTATTTTCAGGCGTCTTGTATATTGCGCCTTTTGATAGTCCACTGAACGGCACTGTTCTCTACACGCCGCAGAAAAGCGAGATTTCCGACATTTTCGATCATCCAACAGAATACACGGTTATGGCAGTTTATGAAAACTACCTAAAACTAGAAATTTTTCCAACTAATGATACCGTAAGAAAAGATATTAAGTATCTAAATGCAGCCTCCAAAGACGGTCAACCTGATATTGTCCAGACTTCCCTTGGTAAGCCAGTTAACGTTCTTTTTCAACATATTAGGTTGTTCCATAATCTCTTTCGTTATTCGTCAGCTACTGATTAGTATGTCTTAGTGGAAAAATTAGCCACGGCGATCACTTTCCACTGAGATATAATAATCCGAGGTTGAAGAATAACTAACGATATTATGGAATAAACTAATATTTTGTGGGGCAAATCATGACTGTTGAAATCATTCGGAAATCAAAGGGGAACTGCGGTCACCTTTAGCTGAAAGGAGAGTACCATATTCTGTATTCAGCTACCCTTGACGAGCTGACTGCAAAAAATTATCTGTATAAATTGTAATCAGCTTACCGCTGAGCAGCTTGTCACAGATATATGAGAACAATAGACGATACATTCCTTTCAGCTGAAGACGACCGCAACTCCACTTTAAGTAAAATGAATATAAACGCTTTCGGTGCTGAAGTTAAAAAGATGCGTTTGATATACTGATATCGATTACGTATACCGGGTTTTCTCGAAATTACGCCCCGGGGCGATGACGAAAAAAAAGCAGCTTTTTGGTGGTCACGTGAAATTCAAAATTACGCCTCGGGGCGTAATTTCGCGAAATGGCTGGAAGCGTACTGACACATATTATTGTTGAAATACTACTGTCAGCTACTATTTTCATGAAGTTAAGCAACCTGGAGCAGCGAAAACTGACCATATTTACGCTAATTCGCAATTAAATGCTGTATTATTCGCATATTTATTGAAATAGAAATGGGAAAATTCCGAGATAAAATAGCGCAGACAGTACTATTTTTTGCTGTCGAACGAACACTTTTAACTCCGAATTTACGCCCCGGGGTGAAATATCAAGAAGACTTTCAAATTTACGCCCCCCGGGGCGTAAATTTGGGGGGGGGGCGTAATTTCGAGAAAATCCGGTACCAAAAAATAATCCATGTTCATTATGATGCAAAAAAATCTGCGCATCATTGCAGATACTGTAGTTTTATCTTGATGCATAAACATAATAGGGTTCAGGCTTTAGAACATCGTTTTTGTGGCAGTTGACAAAAAGAAATAGTATACCAGTACCAATGTCGAAATTGACGCGGGATACATTAATAATACGTTGCTATTTCTTCGTACAGTCGACTCTCGATATAACGTCACCTTGGTTGGCCTTAGAAAAAATTAAGGCAAAATGACCCTCGATATAACGTCAGCTGGGGCCGGTCCCGAGGGGTGCCGTTATATCGAGAGTCGACTGTATGTTTGTTTCTGTTGTAGATTTTTCAAAGTGGCTGCTGGTTTATCACTTTGACAACAAACCCCTTCAGTATCACCTCTATGATCGCGCAACGAAGCACATTCAGTTTCTGTTTACGACAAGAAAGCAAATGGAAGGATTAAAGCTGTCTCATATGCACGGCGTGGAAGTTAAAACCCGAGACGGGCTAACTCAGCTTTGCTATCTCTCACTGCCTGTAGAGGTATGTTTTTGGCGTTTTACAATAAAAATCGGATAAATGCCGCCATTTTTCTGGCCGACTTGATTTGCACTTATTCAGTTTCGATTGTTTCTCTTTTCATTTTACTAAGGGCAGTTTTCATTTCAACGAGGACGTTTTCCATTTTATAAAGGACATTTTCTAAGTCAGTCAATAAGAAAACTGCCCTTTCCGATTTTCAAAACATCTGTAATTTGAATAATGTCCGTTTTAAAGGTAAATGGTATATTTGCATGGAGTGCTCACTTTAGTCAATTGTTTGCGTATTTAGTCACATTGGCATAATGCTAGATGAGCAATACTAATTGCGTAATAGGCGCGCTTGTCAAAGTATACAAGAAAAAGTTACAATTATGTTGATCAAAAGAAAGCATCAAGAACTTCAATTCAAGATATAGATTTTGTACTCTAAGATTGGACTGCCGTGCATAGCTATCGATACCTTTTTTGATTTCCCGCATTTTTCGAACCACCTGCAGTTTCCTGCATAGGACAAAAATATGCTTTCTCTGAGTTGCTTGTTACAGGCCGACCCACATGAAACTGGACGTCCGCTTCGTCCGTTGCCAATGGTACTCAGCGTTCATGGTGGGCCGTGGCATCGTGACGAATGGGGACTGAAGCAGGCTGTTCAGCTGTTCACTAATCGCGGATATGCGGTTTTGCAGGTAATTTTGATCTCAACCTAAGCTCGATAGCACTTCTTTCTTTCAATTTACGCATGTAAATACCATGAAAAAACTATCACTCTTGGTGAAAAGCGGAGTTCTCGCGCTGAAAAGCGAGCTCATCTTTGCTGGTGCCTAGCTCGATTCCTTATTACTGATCCAAAAATTTTGACTATAAAATTACAATTCAATTATGGGTGCTCGTTTTCATGGAGACGACAAGAATATACAATTGCAGTGCAACTATCGCGGCTCGACTGGATTTGGGCGCCGCTTTCATATCGCTGGATATGGTGAATGGGCCGGCAAAATGCACAACGATTTGATTGACGCAGTCAAATGGGCGATTGAGCAGAAAATTGCGATTGCCAACAAAGTGGCCATCGAAGGTATATTTTTAAACTGTAGTAAACGTCATTTTGGTTTAATGCCATTATTGCTGATTTGATTTCAATTTCGCGTTCCTCTTTTGCTGTCGATTTCATAAAGTAGTGAAGAACTGAGAAATTGGGTCTCAGGGTCTGCAATGCATTATTCCAGGTCAAATGCGGATTTGATATTCGCGTAATGACAATTTAAGAGTAAGGCTTAAGTCTCAGGTTTAGGAAATAGGTTCCAAGTAAATGAAACGCGAGTGATATTTCTACGCCGTAGACCACGCCAATATTTCTTCTAATGTATTTTAGAGCTTGATTGCATATGAAAAATAGAACCTAATGATCGAATAATTTCATATGTATAGATTATAATTCTTTAGACAGCATTTGCGTGGGCTGATTGAATAATACAGCCGTAGATATTTGATGACCGATAAGGTCCTCTCATTTTAATACAAAACTATAGAAGTATTTTCGGACAATCTAATATTATCTGAATAACTAAAGTTATATCTGCAAAAATTAATGACGTTCAGGCGGCAGCTACGGTGGCTACGCAGCCCTCGTCGGACTATCTTTCACACCGGATGTTTTCGCTTGCGCAGTNACGCGTATTGGAAGCCAGCTTTTAACTCCGATACCAAACGCATTGGCGGTGATCCAAGAACTGAAGAAGGTAAATTTTAAATTCCCACGGAATTAGAGAGTATTCTGCTAAACACTTTAGCGGTTGGTTTTTGCGATGAACTGAGAATTTTTTTTGCCGGAAATTTGAGAACCGGCAGATTTTGATTGCTATTAACTAGGGCTGTAACGGGGACGGGGAATCGGAAATTCCGGGGACGGGGAATTTCGGGGACGGGGACAAAACCAAATTCCGGGGACGGGGAATTTCGGGGACGGGGACAAAATTAAAATTCGGGGACAGAGAATTTCGGGGACGGGGACAAAAAAATTTTTCCTAAAATTAATTATTATTACTTAAAATGTATAGTAGTGTATCGACATAGTGTTATATATACTGAACTAATATTAGAATTGTAAATTATGATGATTGAGTATGATAATATCAGAATTTTAGGGACGGGGAATTTCGGGGACGGGGACAAATTCAGATTCCGGGGACGGGGAATTTCGGGGACGGGGACAATTTCAAATTCCGGGGACGGGGAATTTCGGGGACGGGGACAAAATGAAATTCCGGGGACGGGGACGGGGAATTCCCCGGGGACGGGGGATTCCCCGTCCCCGTTACAGCCCTATTTATGTTTCTGTTAAAGGTGAGAGTGAAGCCGAGATGTCTCCCGTATTCGCAGCACTCAAAGAACGACATCCAAACTTGCGACCAAAGTTTTATATGAGCGACTGCGCAGACGCCTTCTGGAACTCTTGGCGAGCTGTGTTCGACGTTGAAGGCGTCACTCGACTTTATTGTATCTGGCACGTTTGGCGTGCCTGGAACGCGCACATTATGAAGGTGGTGGACGACGCGAGGCGAAGCGAGCTAAGGGAGATGCTGCTAAAGTTGACGCAGGCTTCAACGCCGCACGCCTTCTACTCTCTCTACAACACTTATGCTGAGGTTATTTAGGATTATCTCACTAATTCTCTTATTATTATTATTCATCTTCTATTCTGATTACAATCATAGTCATTTATAGCAGTATTGGTTATAGCGATTAAAATCCACCAATCTCTCACTAGCTGCTATAAATGACTTTGACTGGGGTACTATAATTGAATGTAAAATTTTTATTAGTACAGC
Organism: Plectus sambesii; assembly: GCA_002796945.1. Lineage (NCBI taxonomy): Eukaryota > Metazoa > Nematoda > Chromadorea > Plectida > Plectidae > Plectus > Plectus sambesii. Next base: position 18,724 of record NIUQ01003071.1, read on the forward strand.
TAGTCTCAGCTAAAAGTCCTAGTTCGATTTTTTAATAACTTTGCTCAACGTGTATCGATCTGGTTAATTTTTACACCATCTTGTACCTCAGAAGCTTGTTATTCTTCTCCGCCATGAATGACTTTGAAAGGATTAGGATGAAGGAAATTACGAGGGGCGCCGCGAGGTACACTATTTCTCTGAAAAGCTTCTCATAAACTGCCGAAATGCACTCATTTTACCGATCAATTAAGATATCTCCATAATTAGTACACAAATTCTAACGAAATTTTACAGGCATATAGAGGAAAGGCTTGAATATAACATGAGTGGTAAGTAATGATAGTCTGATCATCCTGTGCTGCGATAATCAATCGCAAAGTTATTAAAAAATCGAATCGGGACTTTTAGATGGGACTCCCTGAATAATAGTTTAATTTTA
>NIUQ01003072.1:0-19065 GCA_002796945.1 Plectus sambesii
CGATAGCGCAGCGAGTAGCCATTGAACTTGATGGAGCCGTGAGTGGGCCAAGCCGATGGCGGCTTCTTCTCAGGAGGACATTCCCATTCAGCCTCAACAGCAATTATTAATATCAATAGTGAATCTCGTCACACTGAGCAGTACTTCTGTTGTATTGCTGATGTAATCTTTGATTCTCTCGATTGACACAATGTTCGTTTCTACTTCGCACATATTCCAGTACAATTCGAAGAGATAATCGCTGATCTGAAATATAAACGAAGGAATGGTCGAAAAACCGTTGCGTAAGGAAAGAGCAAACGTTGAGCGCATAAGAGATGGAGAGACCGAGTAGGCCGGCTGAAATGGCACCGAATCGTCCGAGATAGACGGCAGCTAGTGCTGTGCCGAGTATCAGGAGGTTGCTGACTAACTCTGTACGCACTTCCATCCATCTGACAAAGCAAAAACTGCTCATCAATAACATAGAGCAAAGATGTCGTAAATATGTTTGCTTTCGTTATGAAATCGCGAACAGTGTCAGACGTAAAATCAATTCATTTTTAACTCTAATGTCTGGTGAGAAGGGAAAGTTAATAGTCTGTCAAAAGCTTCTGGCGAATGAACTGACACTGATCGCGATACTGCGTTTAGAATTTTGTAAAGGAAGAAAAAAGCGCTGCACACGTCCATAATGGAAGATATATCTTGTTGAAAAATAGTGGGTCTTACAGAATAGCAGTAATATCGCCTACCTATTGCACAGTAGGCCGTTATATTCGACGCAAACGTTCCTGTCGGTTAGTTGCGTCATCTTCTCGTAGAAGCGATGCTGAGCTCTGAATGCTCGAATCGAGGCCGCGCCAACCACAGAATCCTGAAGGTGCGAGCAAATGAATGAAAACGTCGTGTGCTGCAGACGATTGGCTTGTCGTGACACCCGCATATAGTAGCGCTGAAAATACAGTACATTTGTAACATTAATTGTAAATGGCATAAACTGATTTTTGTGCTATGGAGAATTACGAAGTCGAATGGATGAGAAAGACTGGGACCCACACTTCAACAACTAAACTATTTTGAGTAATTATTTCAGGAGCCCGTCTTGCAGCGTTGGAGTTTCTGACTCTTTACGATAACGCAGGCGCGACGCAAGAACTGGTGAGCAGGGGGGAGTCGAACGACGTGAAGAAACCCATAAATGTACATGAAATAACATATTAATCTTCTGAAAGTTGGATGGAGGATTCTGATAACTGGGGGACTTCTTCGCCTTAACCCCCCTTCGCTTAAATGTCAACTGTAATTACACAATACTGTAATAGATGGACTAATGTCGCAGTAAGAAACAGATATTACATAGATAATCATGTAAAGGGCGGCAACTAGAATGACTCCGATGATCAGTGCCGGTGTTGAAATGCTGATGATTAGCAGGGAGATGAACATATCGTTAAGAAGTGAAATGGATCGTTGCATGTCGTAGGGTAAATGATCATCAACGTTTTCCATGTCCTGAAATTCGCTCAATACGATGATGGCTTGGGAAATGAATATAGCAGGGAAGGTGAGAAGAATTAATTTTAGGAATGGGGGTTTGCACACTTTGATGAATCCATTTGGAGGATGGTTGAGATATAAGAAACTTACGAGCTTGTTTTCAGTGTGGAAGCCTTTTCAATGACCAGTTTATTAATTATTAATTTTATTGTGTTTGTTGCACGGAAACAACCTAATGATTAGCAGGGAAGAGGTTATGCAGTGAGTAAGCGCTGAACTGAGAAACTTTGAAAAAGAGAAGGAGATCCATAACTTCCGAGAGAATGAGAGAGGAATTCTCTCGTTCCCGTTTCTATCCGTTAACTCGGTTTGACAGACAAACCTTGCTGAAGCGATTGATAATTCGTCCCAGTGGAGTGGTATCGAAGAAAGACATGGGGCTTCGCATCACAGTGTGCACTAACGCATCGTGAAGTTTTCTACTCGCACGGTAGGAACCAATCGCAACGCACAATGTCGACGCGCCAAAAAACAATGCTAAAAGGCAAGTAATAATATATTATTGCAGAAAATAAAGCCATTTAATTGATTGATGACCGAAGTTGAGACGCACATAAACTTTCGAGAGAATTGTTTCCTTTGCCTCCAACTTATCATTTTGTCCGGTTTAAATCTCGAAATAAATATTGTTCCTATACGAAAAATAAATTGCAATATATACCACATGACTTTAAGGCTCATGTTATTACGCCGTGTTAATTTGTGCATACTTCCCACATCTACTTTCTTTCTAAACTTCATAACAAATAACATTCCTCAGCTTTGACCCAAGAAATACTGCCATTAAATAAATACATGTACAGTACCTTGGCCCATTCCAAAAGCGCCATAAATTCCGATTCGCTGTTGAATGCTAAAGGGGACGGTAGCATTGCGTGTCTGCGCGTCGGCATCTTCTGACCAATCGGCCAGCCAGAAGCTGCCGCCGATCTCAAAGCCACCGTGGCCCAAAATGAGACATGCCATATTTACGGCGATCGTTATGAGTCCGGCGGCTCGTACATACATTCCATAGACGGTCCATGCCACCTGAAATCCATGCTACTCAAATTATTGATAATCGAAAGCAGTGAAGGATCAGTAATATCATTTATTGAAAAGGTTATGATATACTTAAAGAATAGTATCAATAATCCTGGATTGATAATGGTAAGGTCTGCGACAATGAACACTGAGAAAATTCCAGAGTTGTTCTGGCGTAACAAATAACTTACTGTTCCTGTTTCCACTTCCTCATCTTCGATCAACATTCCGCTAGAGCTGCGATCGTTTGCTTTGCTATTATCAGGCTTCAGTTCTGGGAATGATGGCACCTCAAAATCAGATCGTGAGAATCTACGACGATAATATATCATGATACACTTACAATATTATGACCGGTGGATTGACGTGATGTTTGACGAGCTATTAGTGGCGACGATAAAACGCTTGGATCATTCAAAGCCAAGTCGTTCAAGACATCGAGGATATCGTCATTGCATTTATCATCTGCAAGTAACTTTCGAGGTACCATAAATACAGTACACAATAATCAAAAGTAACTTACCGTAATCGATTAAACTGCGCTCAGATTTCTGTCGTTCTGCGAGTTCCGTCAAAAATTCTTTGAGTAGTTCGCCGAATGCGCCGTTGTTCGCGATCAACTGATCATAAGAGCCTAGTTCAGAAATGCATCCATCTAAAGGAATATTTTTGCATTTATCTCCACAAAAATTGCTGTTAAATTATCCATAAGAATCTCACGGTCAAAGACTGTACTCAGGAGAACAAATGAAAAGTCTGCCTGCTTCTCTGTAGGTTGCATGTTTGTTTGGTTTTACAGAGAAACATCTCTTGTCCTGCTAGCGGTGATTGAATGGCAACTTAAAAATAATCGATGAACAACTCCCCATCGCTGGCTGTTCGAATGCCCTATTTCTATGCGTAGTACAAAATGTGCTTGACTCACCTTGCATGACAACAATTTTGTCGACGTGTTTCAAATAGGCCAGTGAGTGGGTAACAAGTATTCGCGTCTTGTCGCGCAGAATACCCGAGGGGCCGATGACTTTATCGAAGAGGTGACGAGCAACGTGACTGTCGACGGCTGAGATGGGGTCGTCGAGCAGGTATATGTCGTGATTCTGGTAGACCGCTCGCGCCAAGCTTACTCTGGCCTTTTGTCCGCCGGATAAATTAATACCCTATAACCAAAGTGGTGTTACAATTTTTCTGCCTTCTCTCATAGTATGCAAACGAAAAGGGTTCATCTTTTCAATGTTTGATATCGTACGCATTAACCACTCCGCCCCTTCCTCCAATAGGTAAGAGCTGAGCTGCCTAATAGAAAATCAACTGAGTTAGCTGTACTTGCAATGCAGCGGCATAGGGCGGGAATTTTGATTGCAAAGTATGCAACGTTCGCTTGCAGTTTGCGCCACATTTGGCCCTGAGGAAGCGCGAGCAAAAGGCAAGATAACCGAGGTATGAACGGTAGCCCCTACCTTTTCACCGATTTCCGTGCTGTCACCAGCTGGAAGAACAGCCAAGTCTGGCAAAAGTGCGCACGCCTCGATAACACTATCGTAGCGCTCTTGATTGAACGGACTGCCAAACAAGACGTTGTCTCGTAAGCTCATATTTTGAATCCACGCCTGTTGCGGCGCGTAACACAGTGAGCCGCCGACGATAATGCGACCGCTTGTTTTATACATTTCGCCTGCAAAGTGATTTTCATGAATGATTCCCAAATTTTTCGATCGGTAAGCTGATGGCGAACCGCACATCGTAACCAGTCGAACAAGGTTATAAGATGTCGCTTTCCGTCCCGCGACATCATCTTTTGCCACTAATCATATTCAATTCTTAATTTTTACTTGCAAAAAATAACAGAATGACGAACTTAGAGTAGTTTGCCAGATTCAGACATTACTTTCGTCCTTTTTGATGTAAACGTTAGAGTGTAAAAAAAGATGCACACAAATCAAGATGAAAAAAAGATTAAAAGTATATTTATTCATTTTAAATTTATAAAATATTAATTTGTAATTGAACTTTTACCCATGATAGCCGAGAGAAGATTTGACTTGCCAGCCCCAACTTTGCCGACAACGGCAATCAGCTCTCCCCGCCGAACGTTCAGTGTCAAGTTCTTGAGGCAGCCACTATCACTTTGCTCCTCCTCTTCTGCTTCCGGATGAGACCACATCAGTGTGCAGTCGCACAGTTCGATTGCTAAAGCAAAGTAATAACAATATTTTATTAGCTTTGAATGAATCTGCAGTGAGGAAAAGTTGATATATTTGAAGCATAACTAGTGTTAAAAAAGCATCCCCTAATGTTTGGCATTTTAGGGAGTCAACAATTTGCTCATTACTTATGAAATCTGTCTTAGCTGTAGAATAAATTCATTTGCTTCAGCTTATTTTATTAAAAATTGTACTTTCAGAATTGTAAGCGCGCTAATTGGTCATAAAACCGATAATATTAGAAATATGATCAATCGTCGGACTTGCAACCCCTCAACGTCACGATTAGTGCCGTCACAGGAAATAGCCCCCACGACTTAAAACTGACCATTTTCATTGTGCGACATCTCAACAGCATCGGGATCCAGCTCTTCGCTGACGAGAAATTCAACGATTCGCTTGAAGCTAACATTGGCCTTCACCACTTGAACAACGAGGTTGGGCATCGACATCAACGGCCAGCGAATCCAGTTGAAGAGAGTCACGCTTACAAAGGCCTTGGACGGCGTCAGTGCGTGTTCCACTGGATCCAGCAGAACGTATGTTGCGAAAGCGGCCATTGTCGCCTGAAAAGGCAATACGGCACACTTAAATACTGTCGATGAGCATGTTTAACATTTATTAATGTCTTAATATTCGCTTTGTATGAATTCTTCGGAATCAAGAATAATTAGTAGCCTTATTCGAGGCCTTGGTAAACTTTTTGTTTCAGCTTTAATAGATCTTTCCTGGCTGATAGGATCCCGCTCAGTACCAATTAAGGTAAGTCTCAACAATACTTACGATGAAGGGGATGGAAAAGAAGGCGGTGTCTTCAATGACGCGAGTATAGACGAGGTGCTTTTGCTGATTCATTTCCTTTCTGCGAATGTCAGACACTAATTTCTCCATGCTCGGTTCCCAGGCGTACAATTTCAGCACCTTAATGCCATTGAGAATTTCATTCATCAGCTTGAGTCGTTCGTCCTTAGATTTCATTCCTTGCGTCTGAAAAAGGCTCGATATTTCTGCTAAACAATTCGAATGTGCAATCTTCCAAATTGAAATGCGGGCATATCGTACACTCATGCTGAAATCTTTAATGAATATGAGAATGTTGAATGAAGGATTTTTGGTACTTCAATAAATGAAAAATACTGCCCTTAGTCTACCTACACTGCAGATACAACTTTTTGACTCTGTCCATCCACGCTCAGTTTAAGCAGTCATCCATCCTTTTTTGCGATTGAATAAAAAAATTGCATTTTGATTCAATCGGACTGCGCTGAAGAGTTGTGGCCAAAGTTTAGGCCAATCTCAACATTATTGCATTCGCTCAAAAATAGTAAACACCGTGATATTAATTTCAGTAGCCTACGAAAAACCCACGTCTCTTTTCGGTGTGGATAATAGCGCATCGCATCATAGCTCTTATTGCTTAATTATATGCACTGATAAATACGTACCGACAACTTCTTTTGCCATCTGACTATGACGATGGTCATTGGGATAAGAAGCGACAGAATACCGATGCCAGCGAATGTAGCAGCTGCACCCAACATTTGATAGATCATTGCTGTTGCAATAATTATCTATAAAGTTATATTGTTATAATCTCACAGCAAATAAACAGTCGTACTTTGACTGGTGCCACTATTAAGAATATTCCATTGTTCCACAATTCCTCAACGCGATTTGTGTCAACAGATATCAGGTTGACAATTTCGCCAGAAGTCTTCAATTTTCTTGAAGCATTTGATAGTCTCAATGCCTGAAACAACTTTTGTTCCTTATTCGTCTCTACGGAAGGCTGAAGTGAGGAAAGTGTTACCTTCGAAAATATAGCTGGATAAAGAATAGACTTGACATTGAAACCACCGCGACAAAATTCGTGATAATAGCGATTGGTGATGAGCGATTCGACGCTGGATGCAGCAAACATCAGAAAAGCCACGAAAACTCCTTTCCAGAGCGGTTGGTCCTGATGATCAAGGAAATCTATCAGTATTCTGTAATTTCATTTTGTTTGCATAATGTCTTACGCTCTGCTGAAGCATACCTTAGCAAGTAGGGTTTACTGAAGTTGAAAAATTGCATCGGCAAGACGAGCACAAAGCCTACAGCTATTGTCCGCCATGTTAGCCGAACGAGAAGCCGAAACAAAGGTGGCATGTTTGAAGGTTGCTTCTCATCACGCTGGTCCTCTGACTCTCTTTTGCTCTCTTTGCGTTGATAATCTGATAAATTTATGTAGTTGATTGATTTTATGCCATTCTTTACGTCTTTCCTCTCTCCAAGAGGGTAACCATTTCGCCCCAAACTAATTCATGACACCTATTAATCGCAGCATCACCATGATTAACGAAGTTAAGTTTCAAGCTTATCGTATTCGAAGCCCAAAGCCTAAACCTAATATCTTAACTTCAAGCCTAAGCTCGAGGATCAAAAGGCGGCAAAGCGGGGGACCATGGTGTGGTCCATTACGTGGTCCATTCCAACTCCTAGCCAACTCTCTCCCTCATTCACGAACCTAGCACACGCTTGGTTGCTTTGGCACCTTATTTCGTTAACTATTACAATTGAAGTTGAAAGAAGTGTAAAGATTGGTCAGATGTCACGTGCAAGTGACAAACATCCACGCATACGTCACACCCAGCCAATCAACGCCACTTCCGCAATTACAGCAACTCAAATTTTACTAAGCAGATCCCTAAAGGTAGTTCTAAAGTATTCGGTAAAATAAAAATGACAATGAACGGTACGCTTCTCCCAAATTTCTTTCACTTTGATTCGCCGCGCAACCGACCTGCGAATATTGGATTCCACAGCTTGCACCAGGACTCATAGAGTTGGTGACTTCGATCTCTAGTGTTCAAATCCCACAAATCGTCCATTGTCAGCGGCTTCTTGTACCCTTTGGCAGGCAACTCAGCAGCCCACCAGTAAGTAATACGGTTCAAGAAAGACGCTTTTAGCTCAGGAAGCATCTTCTAAAATTTATTAATATAGGTCATTTCATTATTACATTTCAATCATTACAATACATTTAGAGAGCAGTAAAATATGTAAGACTTTTAGCATCGCTGAAGCGCTTGATTATAGTCGATAAGCAGTTCAATATTGTTAATGAGCAAGTTATCCCCCATTCCCTGCAGCCCCCTAATAGTCCCTCATAATGCCAAGAAGGCCAAGTTTTGACCAGGCTCAAAAGTAAAATATTTGAGCTTGGCGTTGATTTGGGGGATTAAATCAGGTTCGTATATTTGAACAAAAGAAAGCAAAACTGACATCATTTGCACTCAAGGAGCTGTAGTCATTGTGGACATCGGCGAAGCAGTGAAGAATAGTCAGCTGAACTTCAAGAATAAATCGAACAATGAATAACAGAAACCGTGGCCATCCATGAGACACCTGACTGAGATCCTGTAATGAATACAGATGTATTTTTTATTTGTCTCTTGCAAAAAAAGAAATGTGTCTACATCTTGCTCATTGAACTGCTCGTTCCACCATAGAAGCTGTGGAATGTCAGAGATGACAACCAGCAACCATGTCAAATGCAGCACTCCTGTGCTCACGATGCCGTTGTATTGACACAGAAGAGTCATCAACAAAATCATCGCCTGTGCAAAAAAGCGATACGTGTAACATGCTGTGTGATAAAACGGATAAAATAAATAATACCATCGTAAAGAATGTTAAAAGAGCGGATAAGGTGTATGAGATTGCGTCTGGGAGCCAGCCATCGAATGCGAGGAACGCGTAAGCGAATGAGAGCACAAACGCCGTCGTGGTAAGAAACTGAAGATATGGATATTGATTGTGGCAAATTATTTATCACTTTTGCCTCCTCACCACTTTGTACTTTAACCGTTTGGTCCATTTCAGAGGCGGTTCTCTGCTAATAACACAGTGGCCGACCAAGAACGGTGTTAGGCAGGCCAAAAATATAGACGGTATGAGAGGACAAATCGTATTTTGAAAGCATGGCGAGAAGACGACGAAAGAAGCGTTTATCGAATCAGTGTAATTCTGAAAGCACGATCTATTGACACAAACAAGTATATTGTGCAAATAAAAGCAATTATTACGAACTGCATTTATCGTGTCTTCGTTTAATTTTTGGTGATATAGGTAGTTTATACCATATAGAAGTCGCGCGAAAGGTAATAAAATGGTAAGTTAATGCTTTATTCGAAGCAATTTACATAAGAAAAGCAAATAAGCTAAACAAACGGTCATTTCAAAGTTAAGGTGCACGAGAGTACGAATAAAAAGTAAGGCATTGTGCCACTTTCACACCATACAAACTCCCGTAATTAAACCAGCAATAGAAAGATATCAATACCCATAAAGGAGTGTCGCAAATACTGCTAAAAATCGCCATTACAACGAAGAGTTAAAGCTTTGAAGCCATATCGGATTAACTGTAGAAGGATATCAAGAAGGCATTGACAGCTCGTCAGATTGTATCGAAACTAAAGAAATGTGCCTTTATATACTGCCGCGCAAACGATAAGGATGCCGTCATTCGGCGTAGTCGCACCTGGCGGATGGATATTGATTGCTGGCAACGCACACATTGGAGCGACTGCACGTCACTTTAGCACTATTGCACAATCGAGCGCAACTTGGCGCAAATGTCTGCGAAAAAATACTGCGTCGATGTTTTCGAATGTAATCATGTCCTTAGACCAATAAAGGACCACGAGTGCATATTAGAAGTTCTATCACATTCCTGTCTATATTTATCTCAGATGATATTCGCTAGTTCATTTCTATAAATCCCCGTTGTGAATGTACTGGGGTCGCATACGCGCTTAACGTAGATTAGATACTTTTGGCTACTTTTTCCCTCATTTCTGTCCTCCTAAACGATAGCAAACGTCACCATAATTTTTCCAAAACTGACTCTTTCCAACCAATTAATACTTTGAAATAAAATCCTTCTAGATTTACGGATGTATGCAAAAGCAGTCGTCGTTAAGGAAGCTGTTCTGCAATTCATTTCTCCGAGTATTTCTGAGTACTGTCTCAATCGCTCTATGTATGGTTGGCAGTGCGAATGAAGCGCCCAATGTCAAGCAGAATACATTTATACGGCACAAATCATCCAGCACCAAACACATAGAGTGGCACACAAAGAATGACCGAATTGACGAAAACGTTTAAAAAACATTGACCAGAAAATGCTAGTGAATTTTTTTACTTGTTCATTTTAAACATAAAGCATGTAAAAATCTGGAAAGTTCCTTATTACAAAAATGACATCAAATAATATGAGCTGTATTTCAAACACAAAAATCATCCGTCATCAGTCAGCGAATACAGATCGCAGTCACTCATGCGTGGCACATCCAAGAGAGTAGACCCGATCAAAATAAAATGACACGCATTAAGCAATATCCATTCACCGTTGCTCGAATTCTTTCATCACGAGTTCATGGAGAGCACGACTTCCCATTCGTTGACGATCGCTTCGAGACGCGCGACCTCAGCGTGCAGGCATTCATTCTGCAACTCGAGCTCTTTGAGCTCCTTCTTGTTCTGCTCATGCTTGGCTTTGCGTTTCTCACGCGACCTGCGAGACGCTTCGTTGTTGCGGTCACGTCGTTCACGGTAGAGCGAGTACGGTACACCTCGCTGAAAGGCGCTGGACGATCGCGATGACGTCATTGGCGAATCGACCATCTCCTCAACCGACGCGTTGCTCATCGGGGTCCCTGTTTCCTGAAAACACTCTTTCATTACAGTAACCAATTTGAGTCTCTATATATAATTACTCGTGTCCGTCTGTCTGTGTGTGTGTTTCAGCGTTCTGATTGGCCCAAGCCCGGTCCGAGCGCCCCCTCGTGGCGAGCGCCGGAATCTGCCCGGTCCTAACCGATCCGGACGCCCTCTCCCGATGAACGTCAGAAACTATCTAATTTCGTACCGTTCAAAGGTTAAGGATGGTAAACAAGAAAGTTCGAGTTTGGAGCGCGCGAGAGGGTTAACGAGATCAAACAATAAAAAAAGGAAGCGATGTACATGATCGGTGTAGAAAACAGACGTAAAATTACTGCGCGCGAGTGTAAACTGTCGCCCTTTCGAATTTTATGGAACAACCCGCGGAAATTTTCCACGGGTCTGCTAGTTTCATATTAATGATCTTCCACCGTCTCTCATATTTTCCACTTACAAAACATATATTAGTGAGCGAAAATAGCTAACTTTTAACTGACCCCTCCAGTATTACTCATTTTTAAATAATATTTGAGATATAGTGGCAGACTTATAGATATGTGATGATTTTGTCGCATAATATTTCATAGTTTAAGCAGAAGCGGGAATAACTATGTGTAATAAAAGAAACAACCGAATCGAAACGAACCGTCTGACTGGTGAATGGCACCGAGGTCGTGATAGAGCCCATGTCACTCGAAACGTCCTCGTTAAATATCGTCTCGTCACCTATGATGTTCTGTGAGTCGATTTTACTTTCCTCAATGAATCTGTTCACGAACTCCCACGTCTGCATGTTGGACTGAAAAGCATGATGCAAAGTTGATTGAAGCAGACCTATATAACTATGAAATGCATAAAGCAACGAACTCGTATAGTATAACAAACACTAATTGAGTACTAAAACATAGTGAGGGATGATTAATTAGTGACTATAGATGCCTCACACTTACATCAGAGCGGTCAGGGTTGAAAAGTGGGTTGACAGATGGACCGTTCCCCACTGGTAGCTGCTGCTCATATTGCTCTGCGAATTCTGATTGGTCATTAGGCGAGTTTGTTCCGATATTCGCCAATAGCCAATTCAGTTCCACCAGGTCCTCGGGCTCAATGTTGAGGCTGATCGTTGATGGGGTTGTCCCATTCTGCTGTTGAGTACTGAGTTGCTCATAGTCTTGGTCGTAGCAATGAGAGATCACAGCCGGCTGCTTATCGAAGGCTGCACCTGAAAGCAGCCACTGTAGACAGAATGTTTGTCAGTTCAATATCCTATTGCTACTTTTTACCGTTTGCGAGTGATTGGGTATATTTATCGAGTCAAAATTAATAGCGACTAGGGAGGTATGCTCAACCTGTTGACATCCATCTATCAAATATTGTTGAAACAAATAAAAATCTCCGATAATCTTTTTCCCATTTTAATACCCACAGATTTCTGATTTGGATATTTGTCATAAACTGGGTATGATACCAACTTCTAACGCCTTGTTCTCTAAAAACCCAGAGTACAGTACCTGTGAGCGCTGAGTGCTGCGGCGGAAGATTTTGTGGCAGATGGTACGCGAGCGAGCTGATGGAACGGCTTGCGGGAGTCGCGACGGGTTCGAAGTTGTTGTGGGCGATGGACTCATAAAACACAACACTGGGACTCGGTAGCGTTCGATTTAGAGTGGTGCTCGCTCAGTCGAGATGGATAACCAACGACTTGGCTATTTTGTAGCCGACATTGTTCTTCTGAAGCGTTGTCTTCTATAGGCGGCTGCGCATTGCTCGCAGGTTGTTTGAAGCCGTTGTAGGCTGACAATTCCTCTTTACGCAAGGACATTATAGCTCGTGAACGAAACCGTGGTATTTGTCTTGTACGAGAATGAAGAACACTTGTAGCGATAATCAGAATCCTGGAAAATCGCATGTCAGTTTCTATCTATCTCAAGAAGCTGCTATCGCGAGCGGACAGTCATTGTTGTTTGAAGAAATACAGTGGAATTTGTTGATATCGGTCACTGAGGGACAGTTATAATCGAACTTGTTTGTATGGGAAAATACACTTTGGGACTGAACATCTTGAGCGATATAAACAAAATACCGTTCTAACCGAAACCGCTATAAACGAATTCCATTGTAATTGCAATTTAAAGCATGATCAATCAACGAGACGGAAATGAATATTAAAGAGGAATATACTGAATAAAGAATTAGCCCACTTCTGCAGGCTGCAACTTTCTCATACCAATATGTATCCCTCTTTGATCAAATAATCTATAACGTCTATCTCGATATCGTCATGACGGACTTGCGCGAAACTTTTAAACAGCCAAGTATAGCGTTAATTCAAGACTGTTAAATTTCGTTTAGTTTCAGTTCAGAGCAGACGTGCACGATCCCCCTCAAAATATTATTGCTGATTTCGTAACCCGAATAATACACATCTATCCTAACGTCCCGAAAGCAACACGGCTCATCGTCAAGGCGAGCCGTACATTTAATTATCTTCCGCTTACTGCGACATTCGGGCGCTCTCCGGAAGGTAACAAATGCACAATGAATGCTCAACGGACCTATGCGCTACAACTCAAGTGACACCCGTTTGCGCAACCGACGTCAAGACGTGCGACTACTCTTCGCGCGGGCGAGCTTGTTCGTATTATTGTCATTGATTCAGGTTCAAGCGATACACTAGCGCGCCATTTCAACGTGCCCTGCCAACTATTGAGACTGAATTCACTGCTTCAAAGATTTTTTGCATGTTAAACAAAAAACTAGGGAACATTAGTCAAGTGAGATATACCCAGGCAAAGTAAAAGAGCTCAACCGCGACCTGGGGTCGGAGCAGGACCAGAGCGTCGTCAGCACCGAGCGGCAATCCGCAGTGGTCGCACAGTTGCGCCGGGCCGCCGTCCTCTTTACCGGGCTTGTTGCATACTGTCTTGGAAGTGTCTATGCGCAAAAAGTTATCGTCACTGCAGTCGTTCATGAAGGATAATGGACTTCTGGAAGTAAAAACGTTAAAAACGCGATGGAAGAAAGAAATGACACCGATTCATGATGAGGCTGTGCTTCGCGCGAGTCAATGCCACGTAGATTATGTTTTTTCTTCATTTTTCCTTCATCTTCTTCGGGCCGTCTTCTTCTTTCCCCGGCCAAAACTGTACACTGCCTTCGACGCGTCGATGAAACTGATTGTGACACGTCCTGGCAAGCGTCCAAAATAGCCCTACTTTGCGCCGCAATAGCTTAAAACAAAACTACGCATTAAAATTTAACACAAAAACAAATTATTATTCATCGCAGCTAAAATAGTCAAGGCTTCGCAAATCAGAGTAATGCGGCCGTCGCGAAGGGCATTTCATTAAGTTAATAATAATTCCGATAACAACGATTTCATTTGCACAGAATTAAAATAAAAACTTGGAATAAAAATTAGGCCCGAGGGCGCACGTGACCGCACACGCGGCGGCCAATTTTTCGCAACAATCAACGGTTTTGACAGGATGCCAACAACCGCCGTGGCCGGAATTTACACCCCACCAATTTCAAACTCTTGCCTGATTGCGTTAAATGCAGTTAATGATTTCAATGCTCACCGTAAGCGTTGGCTGCGTCGCACACCGCGAGTGTTAAAAATATTTACTAAACTTAGCGTTCGTCAAGGGAAGGATTACGTTGATGGGGGGGTGCAAGTTCCTGTCACTGTGATAAAATAACTTGCATCACATCATGGCAGGTTTTAAAGAGTTTCCAAGCTGTCGCGATTCTCCGCGAATGTCGCATTCCTTGCTAACGTCCAGTGCGTGCTTCACTCCATCCGCAGTTTTTCTCACGGAAATACACATTGAGTCACCAATGTAAAAAGCTTAAACCCGAGTCAGTAATCAATTTTTGAGCAAGCTCCACAATCTCCGTAGTCACACACACTTCTCACGCTCTTTTTAACTATATCTCCTCTCTGGTTTTTCCCCGTGTGCGCTCTATGTGGTATCAGTCTAGACATCTGATGAAAAAAGTAGCCGGCGCCGGGTGAACAACGTCCAACAAAATCAAAACATCGCGAACGTTCGCGACGCTGGGCATACATCGAGCTTGAGTAGTCGATACTGTTGCGGCCAAGATAGACAGACAGACAATCTCTGAGCGGATATTCAATCTTTACAATGGACTACGTTTGTTCGCAACCTTCCTGTGGGAAGCGATTCCTTCACCGCACCAGTTTAAGTCGTCACAAGCGTATGGACCATCCTGATTTACCGCAAAAGCGCCCCATCGGAGAAGTGATTGTGATCGAAGATGAATCTGAACAAAGCGACCAACCAAGCACCTCTGGATTGCAGAAAGATTATCGCCCCCGCGTTATCTGTGGCGACTGTCAAGCAGAATTATTCCGTCAAAAAGATTTGCTAGAGCATTTGAAAAAAGTTCATCAGCGCTCAGATATCAAAATCGAAACGGAGCGGTTTGACTCGCCAGATTATTTCACTAAGTGGCGTGATGATGTTGCACATCAGCAAAAGGTCCATTTTGTTACTGACTCAAGAGCTGCTGAGCGTAAAGCTGGCTACCGAACGCAATATTTCTACTGCTCGCGGTCGCACATCAGCTAGAACAAAGGCAACGGAAAGAGAGTGCGCCGCGTTTCGATTAAGTCTGGCTATCGCTGCAGCAGCTTTATTACGGCCAAATTTTTTGAAGATGGTCATGTGGAAGTGACGTTCTGCTTGCAGCATAGCGGGCATGCAATTGAAGCAGCAAAACTACCTCTCGATTTACAGGCGCGCGAACTTATTGCTTCATATATTAAGGATAATCAAACAACGCAATGGATTACTGATGATTTGAACAGATTGGATGCCGACGCAAACGATCGCAATTACTTTATCAACCGTAAGGATATTGCAAACGTGCGTCAGAAGTATAAGTTACATCCTGGCAGACTCCATGAAGACGATATGCAAAGCGTTGAAGAGTGGGTGTTACGAGACAGAGCAGTAGCAGGGTCAGGGGAATGGGAGAATTTATTTGTCTATCGAAGAGCAACCGATCAAACAGGTATTTTTTCATTTCTAGACTTATTCTTTCTGTAGTTTATTAATGAGTATGTTAACTCTTGGTCTAATATGACAAAAGAATTGTGGAATTTTCTGTAAAAGTCTCAAACGTTAAAAAATAAAAATTCTTTTAAGAAAGAATTTGGATGTTACGCTTTTCAATCTGGTGCATATGACGAACTTGTATATTCTCCATCCAGGTCAGTTTGAGGCTTCGGGTTGATTTGCGATTGGACGGAAAAAAGTAATGACCATTAATATTAAAACTATAATGAAGTTTCAGTCAAGTATTCTCATAATCTCATAGCTCTGAGAAGAAAGAAAGTTTTAATTACTATACATTGAATTCTAGGCTCACTGTCGCGGAATCCGCGATATTTGAATTCCGCTAGTATCAGAAGCTTGGCGCCAGCTGAATTTTTTGACGGTGTTTTGACTAACACCCGGAGTCGGACAAGCAGGATAAGGACGGGAAGAAAGATCAGAGTTGAAACGAGGTGTCTCGAAGATTGTGTTGCGAATATTATTGTGAGAATTGTTTTAAGTATTATTACGTTTAAATAAAATCTAAAGAAATCCACTGAACCACCAGCAAACGATACTCTTGTGTCGTCAAACACCGCGACACTCACAGCTGATATAAGAGTTGAGCTGAATTTTATCACATTTTTAGTTCCCAGCACTCTTTAATAACACGTTTTTAAGAGAAAGCAGCTGCAGCAGTCAAGAGCTCCAAAGCTACCAGCCGCCAGCAGCTGAAGCGACCTCCACAAAAATGCTGGTACCAACACATATCCAGCAGATAATAGAGCTTCAGAAGCGCAAGAAAAAAAGAAATAAACAGGAGGACGCTCGAGAAAGAATCTTATTAGATGCATGACTTCGTCAGGCTCAAGCATCAATGCGAGTGCCCAGCGCTTTGTTTTCGCCTAAGCGCTTTTTCATAAGCAGTCTGAAGAAAGCTCAACACGAGCAACGGACAAACTTAGCTGTTCACAACAACCTCAGTTGGATCAAAGGGGCGAAGGCTCGGTTACTCAAGGCTTATATGATGGGCAGAAACGTGACTGGAAAGCTTATTGGATTCGGGAGCAAGATAACATCCAACAGAAACTTAATAATTTAAAACGTGTTAATGAAGAACGGCAGAAAAAACAGCGACTTGATAACTTAAGACGTGTTCATGAAGAATTACAAGAGAAAATGATAAATCAGCGACTTGGTAATTTAAAACGTGTTAATGCAGAATTGGAAGAGAATGAGATAAAAGAAAGATTATATATATTAAAACGTGCTAGTGCAGAATTGCAAGAGAAAAAAAATAAGCAACGACTTGATAGACAAAGAGGTACTAATAAAGATCGGGAAACCAGAAAACTACAACTTAGATTTAATAGATTAAAGCGGTGGTCACAATGCGGACACAAAACACAGGATACAATTGTAGCCGGCTACATTTTGTGGCGCCGCTACGGTGGTCACAATGCGGCAACATTTTAAACCATTTTAGGAATAAAATGAGCGCCAATTCAAATTTGCTGCTATTCGCCACTAATTGTTTGATAATTTCAAACGTTGTAACAATTTTCAACCTTAATCAAAATTCAAATATATCGGTGACCGGAACTAACACCCCACCAACCGTAATCCAGTAGTATAGGAAGGGTCCCAGTTGAGACCTCTGACGTCAGCAGCAGCAAATTTACCGGTTTAATTACCCACGGAACAGAATCTCTAAGTTTATTTCTAAACGATCCACTTCCGAGCTGATTACCCACGGAACAGAATCTCTAAGTTTATTTCTAAACGACCCACTTGCGAGCAACAAAATAATTCCCCCCAATCGTTCAGTTTAATGCGAACTGTTACGACGCCTTTGCCACTTCCGCACAATTGTTAGCAATTGTCACACTACGCGCTTACGCACTTACCAGGCGCTACACAGCGCCACTCCATAAATCAACCGACCCCGCTCCTCTATTCACCCGCCACCACACCCATCCTCTTCGCTCTGTTGCTAACCGACAAATGTTCGCCCGCTTTTTGCTACCCCATTTCCGTGCTCGTAAACGCAAATTTGAGATGCCAGACACTCCTCTACCAACCGGCTACAATCGTGCACTTTAAGTTCAAACATTTGCCGCCCTATTGCTAAACGAACGGCGCGCGTACGCGAAGCTATTTTCACCAGCGAAGTGTCCCTCTGTTAACAACTGGTTGCGAGTAAGAAATTTACGTTCGATAAATGGGCGCCGCCTGTTTGCTAGCTGATCCGTGTGAGCATACGCCAAGTATATATCAAGCATTTAGCCCTTTAATGACCGGAAACAAGCGAGCGATTTGCGTCTGACAAACGAATGCTAATTCTAGGTTCATCTGCATCACGCCACAGAGATTTTGAGAGGCGTATGACTCGTTGTTTATAAGATCTAGGTTGTGCTGCTAATAGGATTAGTGTTTCAATGGCGTCTGCTCGCGCTCCCGAACTTGTTGGTATGCTTGCTACTTTTAACAAAACGGTTGAAGGTAGTCTTCATTCAATTAAATCGAACTTGGCTGAAGATCTGACAAAGATTTCGTTATGTCTCGAAGCTAGCAAAATTTCTCTAAAAAAGCTTAAGAACGAGCAGGCGTATGTAGAGTTTGTCGAGGCAACGTACAGTATTCGAAAGTTTACTTCAATTCTACAATGTCTAATTGGACACATCGAACAAGAAGTCAAAAGATCCATCGCCAACAACACACATGCCATTAAAATGCTCGGAGGCTTGGAAGAGGTGAGCTCTCCGTTTCCCATTCTCGCCTGCTAAGAAAATAGATTCCAGACTGCAGAAACGACAAGCGCTGGTGGGCTATACGACTACATCTTGAAAGCAGCAAACGAATAATTCGTGATCGAATTTAATAGGAAAATGGGTGCAATGAGGATCAAAGAATATTACAAACAGATAGCAAGCTATTTCTCGGTTTTGCTTCGTATATTAAGAAAAGCCGAACAGCATCAGTTTACCGATATTTTGTAGTCTAACTATATTTCAAGAAGCGCGCGTGCTGTTATTTGAAGACATGCTTTCTGGATGTAGGCGGATTCCACACCGCAACCTCTGAATTTACGCGTTACATTTATAATCTGTTTAGCGCGCACTATAACGTTTATGATTACCGTAATTTCAATAAACACTTAGAAGTAACATGTTTGAACGCATTGGGCAAGTTGAGTCTCCGCCATCTAGTGGTTTGCCTCGCTAACCATACACTACGCCTTGTTTCGTCTCTCATAGGAACGATATTGCACGGATGAACAATCCATATTTCAAAGTAAAACAATTGTCTGCGTATATGTCACTGACATATATATATATATATATATATATATTCAACAATCACCTTACAAGCAAGCGTTCTCACAGCAACGCCGGGGGTGTTTACATATGGCATACAGCTAGAGATTACACGCAATGCACAATAGTAAACTAATGAACGCAAAACGTATGACACACCATCGATGTTATGCGTTTCAACATCTACACATTCGTTTTCTATGCTCTCTTGAA
>NIUQ01003073.1:0-19027 GCA_002796945.1 Plectus sambesii
AGTGAAAGATTTGTTTTCGGCCTTATCTTTCGGCTTCAACTTCGGTACTGGCGAGCGTAGCGCGCCGCGCACCTCAAATCGGTCCTAACTACGGGCGCGGACTAAATTTCAGAACGTATGCATCATCAAACAACGAGATACCAACAAGAAATATAGATGAAATATGGCTCCGCACGGTCATGCCAATGACTCACGCGTTATCATCGTTTAGCTTCTGAGATATGTAGACAGTTTAAGAGTACTTTGTATAGCTCGACCGTATATATAATTTGAGCACGATGCGAGACCAAACGAAGGGAGATGATAAAAGTGTTGCTGGTGAATAAAAAAATCAAAACAACGCAGTGATCATTGTAGAGTCGAAAGTAATTTGACAAAACATATGGCGTTAAAGCGGTTTAATCGGCGAGAAGTGTGCGCAGAAGTGTGCGAACAGGCACAGAACTGTAGTACGGTAGTCAACCGATGACACACACGGATCCAATGGTCGGAAGGAAAGAGGAAAAATCAGAACCAAAAAGAAGAGTGGTTTCCTTTTTTCGCAAAGCTGTAACGCAAGCTCTGTGTTCTCAGAAGTCCTTCTAAGCTTTAGTTTAGAGTTACAAAGTACTCAGTTCTGCTTCATGGCAGCGATTGATAGTCATTGATCAGTGAGCAAGTTAGATATATCAAAGGTCATTGTCAATACTGCATTCGCGACGTTAACGATCGAACAGCTCATAATGCAGCGTTCGCTTGTGCGTAGGTATTTGCTGCATGCAAGTTCTTATCTTTAGTCAGGAAGAAAGAAAACGCCAACGCAGTAACATTTGTTCATAGACCGTTGCACAACAACGCAAGCTTCATTATCATATGCCAGTTAATAATACTTAAAAAATGTCTTTCATTTACCGCAAGTACCACAAGCAATATATTAAATATCATCCATTCCGATCATAGTGGGTATTTTTTTAACACATTTATGATAGCACTCGCTGGATGTATCAGATTACGTTATGAACACCAACTTTGAGTAATACCTTCGATTGCCGGAACAGTGCAAGCAAAGAATAACGCTTTGGGGTGAAATCCGGAAGACGGGGTCGGCTTCGGACCCAGGATTATGTATTCTCCTTTGCTCCCCAATTGCGGCCAAACAATCGTTGATGGAGTTGGAGTCGGGTTACTGAAATTCATCAATTCAGTAACAGCAGCAACAGTTATAGGCAAATGTATCGTTAGTTTTCAATAAAACAGCTATTTACAGAGGAGTGTGTGTTACACAAGGTTGAATACATCAACTTTTGAATAACACGAGGCTTTCAAGGATGCGCACCCCGCGAGTGTGCAACATCAAACTTGCTCTCTGCTAGGAGAATGTAAGGAAGGGAAAAATATACACTGAGCTGAATGAATTAGTGGTTTAGGAGAGTGCGCATTTCGCGGTAATCTGAGGTACACTGCAGGGGCTTAATTCATAAAACAATGGCTCTTGCGCAGCTGAGAAAGAGCAAGCGTGGTGATCGATTATTTACCGGTTATTTCCGATTCTCTGACCAATCACCACGCTTGCCACTCTGCTATTTTGCAATTACAGTAATTTTGTGAAGAAGACCTAAGTCAGTCGACCATAGCCATGACTATCTGACGCGAGACACACTTTGATTTGCAAACGTTCAGAGAAACATGATGAGCCATCAAACCGTTACAGTTGGTTAGAAATGAGTAGCCACATACATGTTGTACATACCCATATTTGACAAAGTTTGCCCAAAACTGTCCGAAATAATCTTCTGTAGATCGATCGTCGTCCGTCAGTTTCCATCCGCCATCGGCTGTTCCTGGATAGCCGAATGCGTACTGCTTCTGCCATCCGTGCGGCACACCCCTCAATTGTGCTGTCAGAGTCGGCAGAGCGCCAGGCGCCAGGTAGTCGAACGAGTAGAGATACACCCGACTTTTCGTTTGGCGAAATAGCATCGCATCCCGATAGGTTGGTCCCATGAATACCATTTCGGTGTACAACTGCAGCGAAAGCAACATTTGAAAAGCGCGCGGTATACTAAATTCATCTGGGGTTTAGTATTTGAACTGATACATATCTATTTCTATTCCACCAAAATACAGAGCTTCTGAGCTCATTAGTAGTTACAACGATTACTCACGGGTAAGGCTCCTTACCTGAATATTCTCGTTGCACCAACCAATGTGATCCTGGTCGGTAAGGTTGATACTGTCGATATATGCACGCTGTATTGCTGGCAGCACCAATTGCGAATTGTTGTAATACTGCAGCTCGGGTCGATGCGCAAGATCGCTAGTACTCGACTGGCGAGTAAAGCGGTTCACATAATCTGAACTGTGGAGCAGACCATCCTCGAAGACTGCAAAAATAGTAGTGCAGGACGATATCGTGGGGCCTGTTTCATCAAACTCCTTCAACATCAACTACTCCATCCTCACCATGCAACTTGAGAAAGTGCAGTCTCGTTAAAGGGAATGAGCATTAAGTGTTGAGCTTAACAGTTTGATGAAACAGGCAAATGAGGAATTTTTGGCGATAATTGTGTAAATTGAGTACTGAGTGTTGAGATTGATTTATGAAACAGGCTTGTGAATAGCGAGCGGGTGGTTCAAATTTCCTTCTATCAAACAATACAGCCAAGTTCAGCCTTAAAAATGATAAAAGAAACTGACGCCAGAATAAATACTCGGCTTGGTTATTGCCCGTAAGAATCGGTATCGGGGGACGATGTTGCGCGAGCACTTCCAATCGCTGCGGAATTACTCCTCCCGGTCCGTCGACGACCGGAAGAAAACGTCCCAACTTGTGCGCGTTGAGAATGTCAGTAGCCTTCTTCGATCGTAAACATTGCACCATTTGCGACATCAGAGCTGGATCGTGTCGATCCCATTGCTCGGCTGTGATGCATTGCAGATAAATCGCCGCCGATTTGCTCGCGTCGCTCGGCAGTTCGGAGCTTGAGAAATAGCCGGCGCTAAATCCGCTGCCGCTTTCGAGCAGTGCCTGTTTGAATAGATCTGCAAATTCTTTCAGCTTCGACTCTGGCCACACAATAAGATATAAAATTGCATACGCTGGCTGACCGGCGACAGTGTGAGTAGCGAGACAGACATTGCGCCAGCGCTTTCACCGCCAATCGTGATGCTGTTCGGGTCGCCTCCAAAGTAAGAAATGTACCGTTTCACCCAGTTGATAGCTTCGATTTGATCCAGCAGTCCCACGTTGCCCGGGATAGTTGAATCGCGAGTTGAGAAGAAGCCTGTGTTAATGATTGAAAATATTGATTGCATTTATGCAAGTTTGCGAGTTTTTAAAGTGTCGTGTCGAGAGTAAAGTATTGCACTCCCTATCAAACTAGACTTGTGCACATATTCTTCAGCGCGCGCAGTGAAAAAATCTACAATTTGTACAGTCTGTACCTAACAACAAGTACGGTACTTCATGTGGATAGCGAAATTTATTGATTTTTTCGCCACACGCGGAAGAATTAGCGTGCCCGTCTCGTTTTGGTGTGGACGAATGAGCAATCGTCTGTAGTCATAAACAATAAAACAGGTTTGTATATCTGCTCTAGCGGCTGATTGGACAAAAAATAACATGATCATATCAAGTTCGCGCTAATATTAATTGATAGTAATTATTGCTGAAAGCTTACCGAAAGGACCAAGGCGGTAGTTGATTCCGACAACGATCAGGTCGCGACTAACCAAGTTATTCAATATGCCTTCCGTTTCCAAATTTCCTGACCCGCCAACAAATCCACCACCGTGTATCCACAAAAATACTGGATAGTGTTGGTGCGTAATATTTGCTACCTAAAATCGATGTCAGTACAAGGTATTTATACTGCTATTTTCTCACCCGAGGCGTGTATATATTTAAGTAGAGACAGTCTTCGTCAAATTGACCAGCGCCCGCTTGCAAGCATTGGGGTCCAAAGTGAAAAGCAAGTATCTGTCCGCTGGGGTCTTTTCGTTCCGGAGGCTGAAAATAACAGATTATAAATTATAAAATTAAGAATAATATAGTAAAACCAAAAATCACGCAATTTTTGATATTTCTCTCTATTGCCAATCATAACTACACAATGCAAAATTCTTACCCCAAAGCGATTCTGACTTGTCATAGGCTGTGCATATCGAATACCGTAGAATACCAGGCCGCCTGGACTGTCATACTCATAGCCGACGATTGTCGCCTGACTTCCGATAGGTACATTATATGTGGCTGCACAATTACCGATGTTCGACAGAAGAAGTTCAGAAAGAATCAAATAAATAAATTTTGTTATCATTTTGGCCCGCTGGTATGCAACGATGCAGCTTTGCGACGTAAAAGTGTGCTTAGCTATCAAAGCGCTCTACTCAGTTATCGAGCATAGCATGCAGTTGCCATGTAAAATTGTGAGTGTTTGGCAAGTTGTGACGCACATTGCGGACCACTGAGATCGAAGGACAGAATACACCATGCACAATTAGGAAGCATCAAGTTTACATAATGCGAATGCTTTGATACCTGCTGCAAGCGCCCCATCTGAATATATAAGTTATATAGCCAATGCAGGTGGGGCAAATTTGAAGAGATCTGTCATGCATATAGCTTTGAGCCAGTAATCAAGGATGGGGTTGCATGCAATTTTTGGGCAAATACGGAATGGGACAGCAAAGATTATAAGGAAGACAGCGACAAAATTAGTTGATGCCAGTAATGCTGTCGAAAAACCGTACTTCATACGCTCGATTGGCGCGCAATTAAGGAGAGTAAGGTTTCCAAGCAATTAGCGCTTAATGAGGCCCACAACTGGCTGAAAGAACATTGAAAATTGAAAAGCCTTTCACAAGAACGACTTTTCTCTTCGTAATGTTAATCGGCTAAATGAAAGGCAATATCATTAAGTAATCCAAATTGTTCCATCAATTTGCAGCAAAAGTTTTGATGCATCATCATTCGATTTATAATATTTGCATGACATCTAGGCTACGACATGATAAGTTAATTTAACGCTAATTACTTACCTTGGAAGTGGACACCCACGTAGGACTACGCCTACATTGAACACCAATATTTCGTTGATAAAGTTGGTTTTACTCGCTTCTCGTTAGTTCATAGCGCCATACTTACGGAAGTGCGTGAAATGCACAGCAAGACTGGAAAAGCGACGGCCTTCGACGAATGGGCGAGCGAAACAACGGCACACGGTTTCTTGGATTATTCCAAGTCAAAAAGTGTAATCGGCAAGGCTATATGGTTCTTTCTCATATTTTTGTGCCTGATGCTGATGGTTTATCAACTCTATCGCGTTTCTAACGATTATTTGAAACATGAATGGATAACGACCATTCAGGAAAAGGCGTCTGATGCCGGTTTGTGATCTATCACTTTTCTGTTTCGTAGCGGCACTTTGAAGTCAAAAGAAATGAACTATTCTCAGTGCCCACTTGTCAGAGATTAACAGTAATTAGCTTCTAAATGTTCATAAGTAGTTCGTCAAACTATTTTAAGTTAGCCTCAATCGTAGTTCGCCTCAATCGTAGTTCGCATTGAGCGCGAATCTGCTTTCGTAGCAATACCAACAGATCAAAACTACCCATTATTCGTTTTCGGATGCCCACCACTTTAAGATCATTTGATCTAAGCTACTCGATAACCGGAGAGGTCAATCATAATGATGATTCGCTAAATCGAGGAATTAGAGCAGATGAAAAAAGAATTGCAAGTGCGCTTGAATAGAATGCTCAGCATAGTTATAAGATTCCTGATATTCGTCTCTTATATTATCATAAATTAAAAGCGCATGCTGCCTTCTCAAAAAAATGCTATGTTTATGCAAAAGATCTGGTTCAATTTTCATTTCAGGTCAAGCAGAATTTCCAAAAATAATCATATGCAACATCAATCGACTGAAATGGTCGAAAGCGATAGAGTACAACCTGACGCTGGACCTAATCGACTTTTTATTTCATTATGTACCGTCAATGAATATATTTCCAAGAGAGCTTCAAAATTTTAGCGTTGTGCAACAGTATGGCGCATGGCGACGAGCACAAAATTTAACCTACCTCGAGATATACGAGCAAATCGGACCAAGTTTTAGTGATATATTTATTGAGAACCCAATATCTAGCGAAAATATTACGATTGAAATAGACACGATCCAGACTTATGAATTCGGTCGATGCCAGCGGCTCGATTTGAACTTTAATGCAAGCCTTGTAGGTAGGTTTGCGCTGATATCAGAAAAAAGTTCAAGCGTAATAAGTAAAGTCAAATTACGGGAATACTATGCGGGAATGATGCCTGGCTACGCCAGTCGACTCGTAAATGTCTGTGATATCTAATGAGTTTCTCATGGCTACCGCTTGGTTCACAGTTTTATACACCAGCCTTTTTTCCACCTGTCTACCTTTTCTATGCATATATTTCTAAAAATTTTCCTGTTTCCCAACATTCGTTTTATTGGAGACGCTGCAAGGCACTAATAAATTTAAAATTAAAATTTGATTTTCTTGCTATGCTTGGATCAGCCCATAACATTAATTGTCAATTACAGTATGTCTGTTTCTTTAGGCTCCATGGGCGGTGTGTCAATGGTTTTGGACGTTCAAAGCTGGGATTACATACCACTAATGTACAACAACTACCCCAGCGAAGGACTAGTGATTCAGTTTAGTTATGCTGGCAACGCTGAGATCGGGCAGTGGATAAAGTTGCATCCGGGCACGCATACATCGATCGCTTTGCGTGAAGTTAAGTCGACGGTGCGCTTGCAAGACCGATCGACATTTAATCCATTTAACTTTCTCGACACTAATGTGAGTTAAATGTTGTAATTTTTGGATCAGAAATGTCCTCCCCCTTGTCTCCGTTTATGATTATGTCGCCAAAAATCTTTCCAGCTGGCGTAGAAATTCGATTGAGGCATAGCCTACAATTTCTTATTACTCTATAAGTTTTCGAAAATGGGCGCTAATGATGCTTGGCGCAACGTAAATTGCGCCTCGAGCCAGTCCATCTTTACAAACGGAAGTTCCACTACCGGGATTTCTCGAAAATAAGCCCCGGGCTTATTTTCGAGAAAACCCGGTATGATTTGTACAAACGTTCACATCTTAAGTGATCGGCGTAGAGATGAAGTAATTTGCTTGATGTATCATTCATTGTTGCTGCTTCGAATTCGATCACTATCGAAACAATCTTTCCACTTGTAGAAAGTTAATATATTGCTTCTGAACGATATTTCCGAGGTTATTTGAATTTGAATTTTGGCCTCAAATCGCCATCGGAAGATGAATCGTTGAAAATTCACCAGTTAGTACTCGAGTGAAAAAAGTGCGGACGTACCCACCAGAACAGGAGGATAAAAGTTTAAAAGCAAATTTAAACGACAAATGAAACAAATTTCAGAATAAAGTATTCATCTTTGCAATATTCACGCTAAAATTTGGAACCCCAAACAATTTTTTGTTAAGATCAAGCATTTTATTAAATAGTCTTCACAATACCAAGTCAGGGCCAAATTGTGACTCCATTAAGAGCGCATCTGAGTCGACCAAATAATGGAATAAGGAAGTGCGCATAATTAATTTAAAGCAGCGACAGGAGATCTTTGAATTAATTTATGTTTGGTATAATGTTACGGAATAATAAGATGAATATCGAAAAAGTTAATCATACGCACTGCGATTAACTGAATGTGCATTTTGCAGTTAAAATTTTGTCTTATAATTGTTGCAAAACTGACTGAATTTCCAAATAGAAACCGTTGACCGCACTGAAGTAATAAATTTGACTTCAGTCAAACTTGAATTTTGTCTGTGCTTAGCAATGCCAAATCACGAATTAGTATTTGCGAATACTTTTCTATCATACGGATAGTTTTTAGCCACCATGCAGTCTGGCACCAACGATGCAATTTTTGAACGATTCTCAGTATTCAGTAACCAGCTGTCAGCTCGAATGCTCCATTACCAAATATGTTCGCGGATGCAATTGCCTCATGTTACTGCAAAGTGAGCACTTCAAGACATGCGAGATTGACGAACTTGTACCTTGTCTGCTGCTTCTCAATAAAAATGCCTCAACTCCAGAAGAGCTACAAGAGTAAGAGCGATTTTCTTTTGCAACATTATCAACTGGTTCTTGAACGGTTCACATTATTACTGTAGGCAATTGGCACAAAAGATATGAATGTAATTTAGAACATTAAACATTTAACTGAAATTTCGAAAACAACAAATCTGACCGCTTTAATAAGGTAACCGTAACGATGGTCAGTAATAAATGCGCACTGACGTGAACTGGGCTTGTTGTCCTGCAAATTCTTTACTTTGTGCTGTGGAAAAACTAATGGACATTTAAGAGGTATGTAGACTGACGTTTTTTAAGGAAAATAAACTATTCCGTTAATCATGAATTCTTTGAATTCAATACATTCTTTAGGGCTGCTCTTGAAAATGATAAAGAGCTGCTTCAATGTTTCAAAACCTGCTTGATGCCATGCTATGATCGCTCTGTTGAAACTGACGTGAGTATGGCAAAGTTCCCCAGTGGTCGTCAGCGGCCTCAAATGAAAGAGTATCTGAAGAAAAAGAACTTAACGCGCGTGCAGATGGAAGATATCATATTGCTGGAAATTTATTTCGGTTCTCTGACGACAAAGGTTGCTTTTTGATTGATAGCGTAACTGCAATATATTAATACATTGTAATCTTCATACTTTGGCCACGTTGAGATCATTAAGGAAAGCTACGCTGATATTGTATGCAATTGTGCCCATGAGTAGGCCTTGTCGAGGAGGGGGCGGAAAAATTCGTAACCTTCCGTAAAGTACTTCAAACTGCTAGAATATTTCCCCTCTAGAGCAGATTTTATAAAATTAATGTTTTTTTGATGGGATGACATCTGATATACTGTATTTGTTAGTTTGTTGGTCAGAAGTTCCGTGTGCAGGAAAGTGACGTCACTTTCAGCCACTGACCGCACTCTCTTCACATGTAACTGCACCAAATGTTCTTATACTACTTTTATGAAAGCAACTCCTGATTGCGGCTGGTGTACACGCGCAATTACCCATATCCATAACTAAAAGAGTTACAAAACAAAACTTCGTCGTGTTCTGATTACGAAATATTTTACATGTCAAAATTCGGATTCCTTAAGCCCACTTTTTATCTTATAATAGTTCGCATAAAAGCTACCTGCAAAGAAATGTCTGTAATGACTTTGTACTTTGCAGGTGATCGAGCGTTACGAGGCGGTAAACTTCGAAGATCTGATATCCGACACTGGCGGACTGATCGGTGTGTGGGCAGGAATGAGCTTTCTCACCATATTTCAAGCGATCTCATTTCTGATTAATTATTTCGTTGAGAGAAAGAAAAACAAATTGAGCGAGATAAAATCAGGTAATTTAGGTAGAAATGTTCGCCAAGTAATTTATGCTTCCGATCTTGATATGGCTACTCCGAATGTTCAGTAGGCTCTTGGTGTCTCTCTACCAACAGCCATCACATACTAATTGTGAGAAATATTATAAACATTCACAAATTTAAGCTTTTAATGTGAATTCGAATCCCTCTCAGTTGAAATAACAAAAAATCTTGTTAAAAATCTCGATTGGGGCTAGCGCAACTTTCCAAAAGACACGACCGTTTCTGACTTGTAGGCTTTTCTCCCGTAAAGTAGTTGTCTCTAGAGATTGCGTCCCTCGTGGCCACTTTTTGGGTTACCCTGGCATCTCAGTATTTGCATCTGCATAACTGAACTGTTTCTGCTTCCTCTGATTTCAATGGAAATAATTTATCTATTGTTGTAGGGTAAAAATATTTTCGCATCTCGTTGCAAGTAACTGAATCAATATTTTCTGCAGCTCGTAATTTTTTTATCGCAGATATTCATACAGTGTACACTGGTAACTGAGTATTGCACGTCGGTGGAGTATAGCAAGTGTATATGTGATGTGCTTTTCTGAGACTTGCGCTTTTCTGGAATCTTTCTGCGTCAAACTTTAGGTGTATGACAGAAGTCACTCCAGAGCACAAGTCCATGGAGAAACTTTTAGTGCAACGCAGTCGAATTAAATATAGGATTCCAGAAAGGCACACCACATCTTTTTGAATTGAAAAATGTCCGCTTTATATTGAAATGTGTCCTTTTTGCTGTGGAAATGATATATACTATATGTTTTCTAGCTCTCCTTATATCAGTCTCTGCTTAGTCAAATGTTACGATGAATGTTGTTTCGATGGTATTAGTGACTTATAATACAATCCCTAGCAATAAGCTAGCACAGTAGCCATGCAGGAGTTGGCGGAAGTCAGCAGTAACTAACTGCTTGAATGATTGGTCGACACCGTACTCAAATGCGCATCCACAACTCGATTAGAAGAAAAGCATCAACCATGCCTTTAAACTAAACATCAAACGCAACACTTACCTTCTGAAAATGAAGAGACATTGCAAGAAAATCAGAAGTGGCACTGCTCATTTGTTGCAAATGAACAGTTGTTGCATTGAAACATTCATTCTCACGTGAATACAGTACTTAGAGACATATCAAGTGCAAAGCTGATATGACAGCAAATTAATATCCAGAACTGGGCTAATGATCTAATACGCGAAGTACGTAATGACGCCAATAGCTGTTAAGTATATTACATGAGTGAAATAGTTGGCAATCATTAATCAATACTTTGCTGTCGATCTACGACAAATGCAAAGTTCAGTGACATAGACAAGTTCCATGAGCGACAGTCGAAGAAAGTAACTGCGACCTCCTTTGCCTGCCGACATAAATAATTGAAGAAAATACTTTTATCGCTGAAGAACGCGTGCATCATGAAAGGCGGAATATGCTTGCTCATGACAGTCTCCATTTTGTTATTATTCGCTGATCGTTTCATTAATGAAATCGACGGATGCTTCGCGACAGTGCCAGTAGATATGATTAAGATAGAGCAGCCGGCACAAGCCACTACTTCGCGAGCTCCGCGATGCCCAGCTTGCCAACCACAGCCTTTGTGTGCAACTGTAGCGCTCTGTAATTTGAACAACGGTAATCCTGGCGATTGGGTTCAGCAGTCTCCGGCGTTAACAAAAGGTAGATTCTTTGGCGTTTTCAACTCATTTAAGGTTTACATTTGCGTCTGCGTCCGAATAGGTTAAGATAAATATACCATATCAACTTAAATAAGAATATATGAAACATGACACTTTCCAAATCGGAGAGATCATTCTCCGAGTAAAGTCAATATGGAAAGGTTCTTTTTGACTTAAAAAGTGTTCTTATTAAATTAAATAAGATATGCATCAGTTCACACGTCAGTATTAGCAATTTCATAATATCCGCGTTGAATAATCATGCTCTCCGTTTTCTTTGTTCAACTGCATTATACTTGTCTGTTCAGAGCCAGCAAACTGCGTTGACTTTATGGCATCCGATGATCCTCAAATAGCAGCTGGAGGAGGAAACGTTGGAACACTGACTTGTGAAAATACGGGTGGTGTTGCCTGTCTCAGTGGTACCTGGATGGGATCTCCGCCGGGCAAATGGGAGGCGACGAATCTGGGCACAGCCGATCCTAATACGATGGGGATCTTCTCGTACTGCTCTTCTCCGGGCGTCTGCAAGATTTTCATCGGTGATTCTTTTGATCCTAATGGGATATTGCCTGATAGGCAATACACGCTAGTCTACAAGGATGGTCCCACTAAGACGTATATGCAACCTGAGTTCGGTGATTTCGATCCAATGACAACCGACGGTTCGAACAATTTTCTTCTCACCGATATCTGTTGTGGTACCTGCGATGCATGCGTAGCTGCCGGATGCAATCCACCACTATAATATTCTGCTATTGAATTGAAGATGTTTCGTGATGTTTTGAAGCAGATACGAAGTATGATCAAACAAGTACGTTTATCAATGAAGCTTTTGAGCACGTGTTTTGCGTGCGGTTACAACGAACGCGTGAGCAGTTGAGAAAGCCAATCACCGTGCGTTATCGCTCGCCTAAATGAACATGGGATAATATGGTTCATGACATGAGACGATTTTCGTAATTTTGTGTAAAATTGTGTTTTGCTAGGGAGGAGCTGAACAAAATTCAATCCTTGCAGAACATTTCGCTTACACCTACTTGTTATCTGCCGCTTCACGTGCAACTTGATGTTTATGTTATGTGCACATAATCAACGCTCAGCAAACGATCGACGTTCACTGCCAGTCTTGTATCACATTCCATGGCTAAAAATGCCAAAAGTATCTGATGGACTTCGACTGCATAGAAGCCCGCTCTATGTCTATAAGAGAGCGCATGAATTTCGAAATCAACCTGATATGTTGTTTATGTCAAATCGATTGTAAAAGTATAAAATATGTAACGCTGTATGCTATTAAATTTGGCTGAAAATCATATTCATTGAAACTGGAACGTCAGTTTACCATGAAAAATTCTTACGAAACTGTGTATTCAGTTGTTCTCTGCAGTAGAGTTCGCATAACGAAGAGTGGGATAATGTACAGTGCAAACTTTTTACACACATCAGTTTACAACGTCTCTTTCGACGATGATTTGTGCAGTGTGTCTAATTCTCAGAATTAATTTTGCATCGAACACGACCTGCGCACTCTACATGCAACTGGGTCAACCGAACCCGACGTCTCGAATGACGCTAAACATAAATCAGACTCGTGGTTCGCCAGTTTCTCATTAAAATTTAAGACTGCACAACAGGCACGAGAGGGGATCGACTGATTCTTCCATCGAAAAAACATTTGACTAGGTAATCGCGCTTTCGGCTAAACTTACTGCACAACCAACACCAGTTCTATTGGTTTCATGAAGCACATTTATGAGGTCAAGTGACTGTGTAATCTTTGAGTGCTTTGTTTATGGCAATTTAGAAGAAATGGAAAACGAACCGCTTATCCTATTCCTCTTCGCAATATTCTGAGACAATAGACAGACCCAATCAAAGTGAATTTACAAGAGAACATTCACAGGAAAGGGAAAAGTTGGCTCAGAAAGGCCATAGCAGCATCAATATTTATGCATTAAAGTTCAACTGCGCCAACCAAAAAACGAAGATCACAAGTTGCAGAGTCGCAATTTGCAACGATAAACAGGTTTAGACGGACATTTTAAACTTCCGCTGATGATACATCAATAGGTCAGAAATATTTCAATGGCCCTTTCGAGGCAACGGTAGCCTATTACGAAAAGAAAAGCCTCTCATATGAAAGTGAATGGCTTAGTTAACAATTCGTTTATCTGCTTTCATGCTAGCTGAAAGGGGAGTTGGGGCAGAAAGACGTTATGCTGCCTGTTCAAAAGTATCGTCTCGTACCTCCTAACAAGGCATAGTTTCCACTACAAATTGCTAATGACTTTGAAATGTTCCAAAGATAGACTCTTCTTAGCTTGCGAACATGTTCGCGCGAATGTATCCAGCCACGAACAATACTAGGCGCTGACAAAGGCCCAGACCGAAATCTTTCCTGTCCAAAGCAACTCGAAGAAGCAGACAAGAGAAGTGTACTGCCACAATTTTTAAATATAAAGCAATCAGATAGTTAGGGGCTGCTTTGCAAAACATTTTTGGGAAGAGGAGTACAACACCGCACTCACAGCTTAACATTGAGTAGAATTAGATCGCTTGAATCGTCGCTTCGATTTCGACATTATGCCAGATTTTATTAGGGTATACCGAATTAATCCATGCTGAACATGTCAAAGCCAGTTCGATCACTTTTGCCTTGTACAAAAATTTTGCATTTCATATGATAAATGAAGTGAATTTTGCACAAAAATGGATAAATTAAAGTCGAACAATATATAATGGTTAAATAACAACTTTAAGACGTAGTTTGCACTCTTCTTGTCGCATGACATCTGCTCAAAAATTTTGAAACTATGTGTACATTCCAAAACAAACCCAACCGAATGATTGCTTGCCAGCAAAACGTTTGCAGTGGAAATATAAGTTTCGTGTAAGCACAGTGACATTAGCAAAACTCGAATCAAAAATCCCGCGATTAACTCATCTGAACATCTGGATAAGTGTGCGCAGTACTGCGCATTACGCAACACATGCTACGGTTTACAGCTGCTTTGCCAACTTATTCGTTTTGCTCTCGGAAAAACGGAAGATTTTGCGCAGTAAAAGTGCTCTTTACATTTTTGTGTTATTACTCAAGGTCAGATTGGTGAGTGATTCATGGAATGATTCATATTATAGCGCCGTAGATTGACCGAAGGAAATTGAGCTGGAAAGAAAAGCGAAAAAAGGCACGAATCTCTTCAAACAAGGAGTAGAGAATGAAGTAAGTGATGGACAATTGTTTGATTGCTATTGCGTGCCTTCCTTTCGGATGTGCATGAAAAAAGTTATTGAGAATCGCTTCTGATACTTGTTGCGGCCGAGAGTGTTTAGTGGGGAGCGCCTCCAATGGCAGTAGTGAGTGATGCGCAACAAGTCTGCCACTATTCTGTACCCCCGCTATTGCAATAGTAACAAAGTATTCCTCAGTCGGTATCGAAGTTGGAATATATGAACTGAAATATACCTGAAATATATGATATTCCTGAAGTCCATTGCATACTGTTTTAGAATCAATATTGATGGTCTCGAAGTGTATTGGCCCTACGAGTATGTCTATCCGGAACAAGTGCTGTACATGACGGAACTGAAGAAAACGCTCGATGCTCAAGTATGGTGAATAAGCAAATTATATTCTCGCTTCCCAAAGCGAGCTGGATCATTGCTTATTTCGCAGCACCATTTTGCATTCTCTTCACAAATCACAGACCAGAGTATCCTATTACTTTCAGAAAACGAATATTTTGAATCTTAGATTATTTACAAATACTGCGAGTCGTTCTATTATGAAATTGCTGAAGTATTTTTGCCTGTTACCAACTGTTGTACTAAATTTGACGTTATTGATGTGATGAATTCTCTTTAGTATGAAGGAAAATTTTCAGGGCCATTGTCTGCTGGAGATGCCATCGGGTACTGGCAAGACAGTATCGCTCTTGTCATTGGTACTGGCGTACATGCTGCGTTTCCCGGATCGATTGGAGAAGCTGGTCTATTGTTCGCGAACCATTCCAGAAATTCAAAAATGCGTTGAAGAGCTGCGCAATCTCTTCAATTACTATTCTGAACAAAATGGCGTACGTTTCTTTGCTTTCAGCCATTAATGTTGGTAATTTTCTTAACTCACTGGATTGTAAGTAATGGTAGATATTTCTCTCTTCGAAGTATCAAACAGGTCGAGAAACGCTCGATTTCTTTTGGTTTAACTCTTGCAGAATAGGCAACGTTTATCGTTTAGGTGCCGAACGTAATTCAAAAAGTTGTGAATTTCGCAACGCAAAAGAGAAAGAATTTATGAATGCATTGTTGGTAATTGTTTGAAATAAGCTATACCTGCACGCGTGTACAAGATTTAAAATATTTTTGATGTCTAAGACATTTAAAGCTGTTATGGATCTAGCCTGCATAAAAAAGAATGACGTTTGAAATCATCAGTAAACTTTGCATATCGTAATATATGTAAAGTTAGCATATGTATAAGAACTCGCCTGCATAGAAAGTTTCTTGCCGAAAAGGAACTGAGATAATATGAACCGAATTGGCGACTGGCCACGGATTGTGCTTTAATATATGTTGCATAACATTCATACTTTTATCAGTTATGTATATCTTTCATAATTCCCTTGGTTGACGTTGATTCATCTCAAATTTTACTCTGTCAGTAGAGACAGCTATAATTACTACCTAAATTGAAAGTGTTGAAATGTTAAATGTGAAAATATGAAAGAAACAAAGTGGAAAGCGTGAGTTAGCAAGACCTGCTGCGTTTCCATTGAAACCTAATCGTTGTAAGAACACAACGCCATTTTCCCCCTGACGGATGAAGATATTGCGAGTGTAATGAGTAAGAATGGCTTTGCAGGCGGCACCGGAAATGTTGGCGTTGGCACTTTCGGCGAGAAAGAATATGTGCATCCATCCGGAAGTGTCTGCGGAGCGTTTGGGAAAGGTGGTGGACGGAAAGTGTCAGCAGTTGACGGCGAGTTTCGTTCGTGCGCGCCGACGTCTCGACCCCTCCATCCCTTGCTGCGACTACTTCGAGGCATTTGACGCCGACGGCCGCGATGTTCTTCTCCCTGACGGCGTCTACAATCTGGTTTGCAATTTGCTCCTTGCAGCCAGAGTTCAAATGTTTTGCAATACTTTATAGTACAATGCTTTATTTCGAATGCTTTACATGAATTTGTTTTTTCCCCAACGGAATAGGTATAGCTAGGTATTTGCATGCTCTAACGCTACCGTTTTTTCTCTCAGCGCGAAAAATTTAGCTTGCAAGCACCACCTAAACCTGCGATTATGGTATAGATTGCTGGATGTGCTTTGATCGACAGAAATTCTAAGTATGCACCTTATGGGGAAGGTAGCTTTGCTGATGTCGCTTCCGCGATAGAAAATATCTCTAATCTACATGCAGTGAATCATTACATGTATCATATAACAACGACGCGACAATATCGTTGGTTGAATGAAGGTGGTAGGGCATTATCGGCCGGGTAGCTTAGTAGTTGGAATTGTCGTGGCCATTTTTATTTCATATCATTTTGAAATCTCAAGTACTCTGCCGAGTCTTCTAATCCTGAGTAGAGTTCTACGAAAATAAAATAAAAGCAAAAGTAAAATGGGCAACCCCAAAAAGATTAGCAGTTGCTCCTAAGTGACAACGATTTATATTGGACTCCGCCCATTCCGATTTTATTTTTCTCTCATGAAACAGGGCCTTGTCATAATATTTAGTGTGATCGACTTGAAAACTGTTCGATTGCAGGACGAATTGAAAGCATACGGGCGGAAAAAGGGCTGGTGTCCGTATTTTGTGGCTCGCGCCGCTGTGCAGAGAGCGCAAATCATTATCTACTCATATCATTATATTCTCGACCCGAAAATCGCCGAGCTCATTTCCAAAGATCTCACTCGACGCGCTTGCGTCGTCTTTGATGAAGCGCACAATATCGGTCTGTTTTTCTCTTTATCATTCCAGTTTTAGTTTGTCTGCTACAGTTTTTATTGAGTACTATACCGCTTATTTTTTGTTAAAAATGGATTCACTTTTTATATCTTTTATTGTGTATTGTGTTTTATACTTCATGCGAAAAACAGTTTCCTCTATTTAATATTAATGTCATCAGATAATGATGATAAGCTAAACAAGGAAAATGAGAGAAAGACCTTGACTTCCGAATTCCGATCCTATTAAACTCCCTCTTGACCATGCGCCCATTATTGCATTATTTGGCACGTTAAAAGCCTCTTCAGAAGTAAACTAATGGTGATTGTATACATAATAACGAAAATGGCTACTTTCAGATAACGTCTGCATCGAATCTATGAGCGTCACAATTACGAAAAGAACTATTGATCGATGTTCGCAGAACTTGGATACGCTAGGGGACTATGTGAAAAGGTCAGTGATTTTCGTCTTTAGTCTATAAAGAATTAGTCCTAATGCAAGTAATTACTCAATTCAGATTAAAAGAGACCAATGCGGATCGACTACAGACGGAGTACGAGCGGATGGTGGAGGGGCTGAGGGAGGCGCAGCGAAATCGCGAAACTGATCGAGTTCTTGCCAATCCTGGTTTGTTCTGTTGCACTTTTTGGTCCTTAAACTCTGCCGCGCTTCTTTCTTCCAAGCGCTCCGAATTTTTTCACTCACTTTTTTATCGAATTTCAAATGGAAACTAGTGTTTCGATGTTCTTTAACTTAAAGTCGCAAAGATATTCGTTAAATTAAATGGTTAAATGGTAGGCAGCGTTAAATGAAATGGAAAGGATAGGTTGACAGAGTCATTTGTGTTTTTTAGTTGAGTTTTAGGCGTGGACCTTATTGCTTTATTACTTTACTGACGAATAAATAACAAGACTATGTAAAATTCAGTTTATAATTGTCGAAACGCACTATATTGCTTTTGGTGAATTTATAGTGTTGCCGGATGCAATTTTGCAAGAGGCGATTCCGGGGACGATTCGAACGGCGGAACACTTTGTAGTGTTCATGCGACGCGTACTTGAATACGTTAGACATCGCATGCGCACCCCGTCGGTGTTGGTCGAGTCACCGGCCGCTTTTCTTCGCGATATTCAGGCACGAATGGCTATCGATCGGAAGCCACTCAGGTACTGTACGGTCTATTTGCCTTCGCCCTGATGCTCAGGCAATTCATGTAAATATTTTCCTTTGCAAAGCCTTTGCTGATGAATGTTCCTGTCCTTGTGCAACTTGTACACTGAATTTCTACGTTATTCTTTCTACATCGGGCGCTATAAGATGCTTTGTTCGCCATTGAATTGCCGCTTTCTAGCAGTCGGTAATACTTGTTAGAGTGAAAGTCCAGTCAAATTGATACTGGAAGCGCGAAAATTGTGACTTCATTTTTAAGTTACTAACACGTGCCTTGATCTAAGTAAAATTTTATGTCATAAAAGAATTTTTGCAAAATTATTGAACACAATAATGAAAATTAAAAAATTAAATTGTGCAGTAAATTTTCTCTGTCCGTACAGTACTCGTTAAATGGCTACCCATATATCAGGTTAAAAACCTTCCTGGAGTGTTTAACTGGGTATTTTCCTAGTAATGCTCGATAGGCTCGGTCAGGCGATGGCGACGAGAGCGAATATTTTTGCAGATTCTGCGCCGAACGACTAGCAAGTTTGACGCGAACGTTAGAACTCGCCGATCTGTCCGACTTCGGCCCGCTGGTTCTGCTCGCCAACTTCGCCACCCTTATCAGCACTTATGCCAAGGGCTTCACGCTGCTCATTGAGCCCACTGATGACAAGACTCCCGGTGTCTACAATCCCGTTCTTCACTTCAGCTGCATGGACGCCTCCATCGCTATTAGACCCGTCTTTGAACGCTTCCAATCGGTCGTCATCACCTCAGGGGT
The DNA here is from genome assembly GCA_002796945.1 of Plectus sambesii. Classification (NCBI taxonomy): domain Eukaryota; kingdom Metazoa; phylum Nematoda; class Chromadorea; order Plectida; family Plectidae; genus Plectus; species Plectus sambesii. The sequence continues at coordinate 18,991 of NIUQ01003073.1, forward strand.
TTGTGATTACGCTATTTTGTTCGTTTGGTTTATAATT
>NIUQ01003074.1:0-19094 GCA_002796945.1 Plectus sambesii
TAATCAGCAATTAAATTGTGCGCTGGGGGAGGAGGGAGGGTTGAAGGGGACAATCTACTCCTTGAAGTTGATGATGATCTGTTTCTGTTTGGGATCATCGAATCGGTCCATAGTCTGGACGCTGTTGAGCATGGTCATGGCGAACAAGAAGGCGCCCAAGAAGATCAACCCGACCACTATGCCCATCCATGAGCCCACGCTGAACGTCGGCACGCAGTCGTCCACGTTCCGGCCGAACTTAATATTTTTTACGCCAAACGGTTGAATCTGAAACAACACATTTATAGTCAGCATTATTCGATCATTACTCAGTTATAGTCACTTGAACTGAAAGGGTCCTCATTATAGAGAAAGTTGTATAGAGAGTTCAGCTAAAGTAAAATGCATAACAGCATAGTTTAACCAGATTTTCACATGGAAAATATTATTAACCGCTATAGACTTGCAAAATGTTTAACACAAACATTTGTAAAGTAGCTGAGCACAGCAAGAGCGCGATTTCAACAACCAAAAAAGGCGTTACGTACGAACGGACGTTCGCACCGGAAGTGAACGATGGTATGGGCGATGAAAACAACAAACCTGGAGCTGGCCGAGTGCGATGCCCATTTGAACCTTGTTGGGATCTTTGTTAAGAACGCCGCTGATGTTCACGTTACCATTCGCCGTGAGCTGAGAGGTCCAGGCGGTGGGCGTGGCCGTGCACGCGTACGAGTAGGTGGGCACTGACACCACCCCCCAGCTCTTCGTTGGCGCCACGCCCGATCCTGTGAGCTGCAAACGCTACCAGTCAACACTGCGTCGGCAGCAATTAATCAACATTTCTTAGTCAGCAATAGAGAGCCACAGAAAACAACACGCCTAGTGTTCAAACTAAATTGAGCACGTTCGCTGCGGGGTCACCGCTATTAACCATTGTCGCTACGGGGCGAACATTTCACTTTCTTGGTATTGACTGAGAAAATACGATTATAATCATTTCACATCACTATAATCATCAAAATTGTTCACAAATTCAAATGTGATAATGAAAACGGCAGTTTCACTCATGATACATGTCTTGAGTCGTTACTTAGCTGAAAAATTTGAGGCTAGCCTAACCCACGCATATTAGTCCTTAATGCTTTCTTTTATACATAATATCAATCAGCCCTTCACAGCCTTAAACTTGATAATTCTCTCAGAATTCACACTTTGAGTGATATTCGCGTCCATCGTGAAACAGAGTATGTCAAACGTTCCGTTTCTCGCGGTAGCAATAGTTTTTAAGGGGAGAGTCTGTAGAGTTCTGCCAGCCCCCGGTGCTAGAGTTGTTGGCTACACGCAATCGCGCGCGACGGACGAGGGGTTAAGCCCTCGATTCAAATCTGAATATGTCAAACCGTTTCAATGGTGATGCCAGCTGGTTTGACGCCGTTCAGGAATATAGATGTTTTATTGGGCGTCAATTCAATTGTTATAGTATCAATATCGTTTAACATCCAGTAGCCCATTAGGGTCTTCCTTACGCTGAGCCTGAAAGGCGAACAGGGAGATGAATTGTACACAAAATGGAATGAATATGCTACCTGAATGTGAGTTGGTTCACGGTGAAATCCGAGTTGGTTGTAGAGGGGTTAGTTATGGTGATTTGGTAGCTGCAATAATGACAAGGTTAAGTGTGATTAATAAGGTAAATTCTACGGTTGTATAGTCGCCCATCCCTAGCTCCTTTTAAAGGGCGATCCGAGTCAAACAACGTGTCGGCCTAAATATATACTATTTCCACTTTTCAAAAAGGATCTTTTTCATTCTGAGTGGGTCGATTGGTGTAGTGGTCTAAATCAGTACTCATCAATTCCGAGGACGCGGGTTCAATTCTCGCTGAGGTCGACCCCTCACCCAACCAAGGTGCTCATCCCTCCGTGGGTCGGGGAATTGGTAGCAGCTTCGCTGCGAAAGTTGCACACTGACAACATCCCGGTGACAGGCATGCGACGGCCGACCGGATATTCTACAGTCGCCATCCATACTGGCGGGGTTTCAAACCTACCAGCCAAAAGCGGACACTGCGAAAGCGGTACAAACGCTTAAGAAAGAAAAAAAGTTTTTCATTCTGATTTGATTTGAAAAACGTTCACATCAAAGTGGAAATGGTATATAAGCAGTCAATGACGTTGATCATAAATTTTTTTGTCTAAACAAGTGCAAAGTAGGAAATATTAGAAGAAATTCAAGGCCTTAAAGGCCTATTTAGAGTTTTAAAATTTCACGGTTAAAGTTTCCAAACGCACTCAACTTAAACGATAAGCGACTGTCTGACGACGTCAAAAAAATCGATGATCATGTTTGTGTTCTATAAAATGAATAAACACCAAAAAGGTTAAGCGAAAAAGATGCTTAGTAACAATTGTCGAAATTCCTCGACCGTTCAAGAAAACCGAGCCGAAAGCACCGTAGTAAGAAAGAAATTTTTTTCAAGGGGAATTCAGTTCGTAGCGAGACATCTCTTTTTCGTAAATCGAGGGCTAAGAAAACGAACTAAAACGGCATACATTTTCTGATTTTCCTTTTGATATTAAAGAAACAATCAAATATAGCCGCATACATGCCTCATGAGTCAATTATCGAAATATTTTGTAAGTATCTCGAAAGACTGACCGAAAACGTCATCGGCCATGATTCCCTCTGGTACTGTTACGTATTGCTAATTTAATTCGTTACGTAAACAAAATATAGCTGCTTTTCTGCTAAATATTTAGCTCTAAGAGTCATATAACGTTCTAATAGACGTAGCGCGCCGTTCACAAACTTCAAAAGATGTCGCTATAAGCTTAATACATTTTTCGGATTGCCTATTAGTCGAGCAGTGTTTAAATTTTGCGCATTAACCTTATAGTGTTGGGACCAAACCCCGTTAATCTGGTTGAACGGTTGAGGAATTTCGACAAAAGATATAGTACGGCATTGGAACACTGGGCGAGGACAACAGAAACCGTCGCCGACTCAGCGACAAAATTCCAACATTGTCCAAATTTTGTCGCGCACGATATCGGTGTATCGAGATGCAGGCGCCGACACAAGCGTCTAACAACAGTACGAAAAAGTGAGCATCACCCTAGAAAATTCAGGAGCGCAGCCTCCTTGCACTGCTCAGGCGCCCTTATGTTTTGCATGGTAATGCTAACTATTTGGCGCTGGTGTTACGGTCAAAATTTCTTCGCGAGGGAGAAGAAATCTAGCCAGGCACCGTAGCTGACAAACATGAGCTCGCCTTTCGGTGCAAAGAACCGTCTTACACCAAGAATGATAGTCGTTTTCTAGTTTTTATGTGCGCAAATTAATAAAAAGAAGCGCTATTGACTTTCGAGGTAGTTTGCCTTATTTAATTTAACGATTTCTTCTTCCTCAGCGGAAAATTTTGACGATAGGCACTTGTCGCCCCGATACGATCCGCGCGCTGTTATCAGTTGTCTTTGTGAGAACTGCTTTACCTCATCACATCGGCGGCGGTCCCGTTGGTCAACGAACCATTCTTGCAAGCGGCGCCATCGAAAGTAGAAGACCCGTTCGTGATCACAGCGGTGCTCAGTTTTCTTTCACCCTTGCCATTCGGTACATACACCTGTAGCAGAATGTGTAACGTCAGGGAAACTATCAACTATCAATAAAAATGGTCAAAATGAAGTTTGCGCTAACAAGTTCTCATGTCGACTATTCAAAGATGCGCATTTATGCACGTAGAATGACATTCTGAGACTGAAGCGAATTTTAGTGAAGCAAAGAAAAGCCAAGCATAACATATATGCAAAGTTTCGCGCGTGCAACTGCCCTAAAAGGCAAGTCGCACGCCTTTTAGGGATCTGCGACCGTAAACTAGCTTCCAAGCGGTAAATCAAGGGCGAAATCCCTTGTGGCACGATAGGTAAGCAAACTACACTCGTAATCTCCTCATAAGCAATAAAATGATGTTTTGGTTTGTGGCCTTAACTTATAGCTCTTCAACTAAACATTTTTCCTGATTACTGATAAATGCAGAAAGCGATTATTGCATGGCTCATTTTCGGGAAAGCTCGAGAGCTCTCGTATTGATTCGTGCATTTACCACCAAAAAGTCGCAGTTTCAAAATATTTTCAGAAGAAATGTAAACGTCAAAAAATGAAGCTTACCATCACTGCAATCTGACCCAAGTAAAGAAGACAGGTCGAGTTGTCACGGGGGTAGATGAGAGGGAAATTTCCGCCGGGGGTAGCGTCATTTTGAGTGGATGCTCTCGGGTTGTCTCCCATATCGCTTGTGGAAACACGCTTTTTAATCTGAAATGCAAATTATTTCATTTTAAAGGGAGAGTTGAGTAAAATGCTAAGTTAAGGTACACACAGTAAAATTCATTTATAGTGGTCAAGATTTTCGATCCAAAGTGTGTATTCTCATATCGCATTTCTCGTTTTATTTAATGTATCATTTAAATTCTCGTTTTCTCGTTAAAAAGTCGAAACTGCTGTTTTCAGTATGTCAATCAGACTATTCTTAAAAAATTCGTCAGTCTCGTATCGCACACTTCATATAAATGGCACGTTGAAGATTGACTTTAGCACCATGTTAATTACGACTACAACATACGTACGCGAGAAGTAACGAGCCAGATAATGCTATAACGGAGATGGGGGGATTTCCAAAGACGGACAGAAAATCATTTTTTGGATGCGAAGAGTTTCGGGAATGAGGACAAGACCAGCTTTCAGGAACGAGTAATTCCCCGTTCACAACTTTTGAGTCGGATGAGTCATCGACGTACCGCATGTGTGGTCAGCGCGTCTTCACCAGTAAGGACAGCGGTGTAGGGACGGTCGAGGGATTGAAGGACGTTGTCAGCGAGGTCGTCGATGACGGCGAACGAATCGACGTTGACGAGGACGACTGGCTGCTCCGTCAGAGCCGCCAACTCGCCTTTGTACTCGACGTACTTGCCGGCCGGCAGCTGCGCCGGTTCGTCCAGCCATTCCGCCGCGTAGCCTTTGCTACTAACAATCCACTTCTAAAATAAACAACTAATATATATCCGCTTGTTTCACGTCGGGATTATCGAAATCTCCCCGCGTTCGCCTCGCAAACTTCGTAATCCTGGAAAATCCAAGATTCCTCCCTTCCTTACTCCGGAAATTCTTGGATTTCCTTCCACTCAGAGTACCAAATACTCCTGGATTCCTCCCTTCTGTAATCTCTGTATGCTCTTAGTGTCAGAAGAAGCGGTCAAATGTTTTTATTCTTTGATCTTTGGTTTTTTGTTGCCTCTTCAAAAGATCACATTCTAACGAGATGCATTATTGAACGAGGAGAGCAAAATGATGAGTCCACCTAGAAGTCAGATGATAGTTCAATGAAAAGTGACGCATTGAAACATTGGCTCTATCAAGCAACTTAATGGATTAGAATCAATTAATCCAATGAAATGGTTCTTAGCAAAAGAAATCAGTAAGAGAGCAAGGGGATCAAGTCTAATGAAGAAAAGTACGAATGAAACAGAAAAGGCGGACAGTACCTTGAGCCCCTTGGTTGCCTTGTCCGGCTCGCCATAGACGTTGGCGTGTTTACTGAAGTCCGCCAGCTGGAAGTTCTTCAGCACGAATAGCACCAGCGGCTTCTCCAACGTCGCCGACTCGATCAGCTTCGACAACGCCGGCGGTGACTTCCTGCAATGACATCAGTCATCCATTATCACAGTATCATTCATCATAATATCCATTATCTGTTATTATCATATCATAATCGGCCGGTCCGACAGTTAAATGGAAGTGACAGCAGTTTGCTACCCTTATAAACTAATTAGATTTGTTCACTCCATGTTCAAATTATGTCGAAAGTCGAAATAATTGGTTGTAGTACTCATATCGGTCAAAGAAAGCGACATAGGTAATAGTATAGGTACGGTTTGCCGATTACAACTGCTTTATGAAATACATTAAGTGGTGAAGATGGGTGGAAATGAAACCAGAAGATCAAATTCAAAAATTAACAGAATATGTGCTAACAGGACTGTAGTAGGAGCGGGGAGCCTCAACTCAGAAATATTAAGACCTCCTCCGCTGTTACAGCCGTGACATTGGGCGTCGAAATACGGCTATAAGAGGCAGAAAGACGCAGCATGAATAACAGCGTTCGCCGAATAATGAATTAGCGTTGCGCCGGAAATGTTGCCTCAATTTCAATGTTTTCGATGGAAAGAGAACTCTCTCATAATCCATTTATTCAACAGAATGCTCAATTAACATGTTTGCTGGTTAAGAATAGCCACAGAAGTAGCACGTCTCTGAGAGACCAAAAATTAATCCCTTGAATACGATGCCGTTGGACTACAGGCAAAGTGTCAAAGAAAGCCACGTTCATTCGCAACTATGGTCTAATTTATTTGCTTCTCCTCAACAGACGTAATTTGTTCGAGCCAGGTTTTAGAGAACTTTCTCACTCGAAGTGTACACGTCACTACTTTTAACTCATGAAACCTACCGATCGATGGCATCTCCTGACGACCAGACGACGGCGTCGAAACAGAATGCTATCGAAGGCAGAAGAAGCAAAAGTACTCGACTGAACATTTTAATATGATTATCCTCTGGTAATTTTGCACCTCTACGTCAAGATGATGACGATCGCCACGCCCAACAAAACCGCGGCTCGTTTCGGATGGCAAAGTACGCCAGTAGTGTCGAGGCTAGAGATCACTGGGCGTGCAAACCATTCTTCGCGTCCCGATCGACTTTGCAAGGCAATCGTGTTGAGACCCAATCAACTCAGAAAGTGTTTTTTAATGGCAGATCATATCAAAACCTTTCGTGGACATGAAACCACCCGATCTTTGTCATATAAGAAGTCTGAATCTGAATATCTGAGAGCTTTCTAGAAAGTGTCTTTTTGGCGGAATAGGACCTTAACGGTCAGTTAATCTCTTGGTTATATCTTCCAATTGTGTTTGAAAAAATACTGTCACTTCACAATTGAAAAGACGTGAGGATAAATCGAGCGATCTACCCGTCACTGATATCGTATTTAGCGTTGATACTCAGCTAGGAATTGCACTGTGGTGTGACGGGTAGATCGCTCGATTTATCCTCACGTATTGAAAAGTGGCAACCACCTCCCTTTTGAGGAGGGACGAGTGATACCATCCCCCTTCCACTGTTCTTCGCCGCCCTGTGTTCTTACCGCACTGAATGTTCCATCTTCTCACAGACAATAGAATAGGTAATGGGCAGTTTTCGCAATATCTGAGCGCAGCTACTCTGAGGGTATCTAACTGGCTACAATTGGAAACTGACTGACCGCCGACCATGATGTCCGACGTCCAGACGAGGGTAGCAAAAAGCTAGTGATACAAGTCAACGCAGTGTCCGAGTTCACAGCAGCACGCCAGAGAGTTGCTAGTTCTTCTACTGAAATCATGGACTATGTCAAAGCCGATATCAGCCTCCACTCAGCTCTCATGAGCCACCCATCAACAAGCAACTCTTCCTTTCCCTTCTCTCTCCATCTGATCATGCCACTTTGCAAGTTGCAAACTATATCGTAAACTCTATTACCTGAGCGGAACTATTTTACTTAACAGAACAAAAACGTCATGTTTCTAATACATTGATAGTCAAGATGGATTTTACCATTTCGCCGCAACCGCAACGAAAATGTGTACTGTAAAAAACGAAAATTCTCTATTCGTATTTCTCCTTTCATTCGTGTCCATCAGTTGTGGAAGTTGTAATATGCTTTCATTAACAAACGAAACGATCTCTGTTCGAAATCCAAAATATATCAGCCATAGTTGTGGGATTGTTTGCAAAGTGATACCATGCCTTCACAAGTAAATACAAATATCAGTACTTTATTCGACATCAATAAATTAAAATACGCAAAAACAGCAGAGCAAGCCAGCGAGAGTACATTTTTTTAACACAATACGTGAATGATAGTAACGCACTATTAATCGATTATGCGAAGCGTTTATGAGGGCTAAAAGGCTTCTAAGCCATAACGGCGCCCTGCAGCTAAAAAATCCCTATTATGCCAAAATGGTGGTTCCTGGCAAGGTAGCAATATAGATCAAGTATCATGCTACAGTACGAGCTGAAGATGATCTTTTAGAATGTCTTATTTCCTTTGTTGTAGAACTTGTCGCCTATTTCCGTAATGCCAGGAGCCACTTGATACAGGTCATCACGTATAGCTTTCCAAGCGTAACTTTGTTCTCTGTAACGTCTCTTCGCACCATCAGACAAATCCTTCCATGCCTTTTTGCCATAAAAGTACTTCTCCACTTCTCTTTCTGAGTTACGGTTGATGCGTTGATTCCACAATGAAGTCGTAGTGCTCGTATTGTACTTCGAATCGACAATCTTACGTATTGCTCGCTTGACCGAGATTGAATAGCGTGGCCCAGGGCGCGTTTTATCAAAGCTATAGATCAGGTGCCACGGGACAAAATGAGACTTGTGAGTCTTGTTCGCCATCTCGTTCGTTTTTAGCGCTGCTGCAACATTTAAAAAGTTTTAACTATCAGCCAAAAAGGTTATTACCCTCTTGTATAATGCGGTAACTATCCTTGGATAGGATTTAAAACCCACTCTATTTTCAACCATATCTTTAAACGCGTCTTACGTCAAAAAGTCATCGCAAAATATAGGATATCACAAATAATTATCCGATTTTGGTAAACTCTTTTTTATAATCCCTGCGTTTGGGGAATCTTTTTGGGAAAATATTAATGGCCCAAAATTCAGCGGAGTACCCCCTAATTTTGGTGAGTAATTTTTAACAGTTCTACTTTCATGCTAGTCAAAATAAAAATCGGTTCAAAAATACTGTTTTAGAATTTTTTGATCTAGGGGTACTCCTAATTTTAGGGGGTCATTTTTTAATAATTTTGGTTTTGTGTCATTCAGAATTAAAAGCGGTCCCCAAAAAATAATTTTGGAAATTTTTTTGAACTAGGGGTACCACCAAAAATCTAGGGGGTATGCCCTACATTTAGGGAGTCATTATATAACAATTCCGTTGTTTGTGCCATTCAAAATTAAAAGCGATCTCAAAAATCATTTTTTAATTTTATCTCAAAAGTAACCCTAAAATTAGGGGGTAATTTTTAATTTTAGGTCATTAATCATTAGCCAAAGTAATCTCGCGAGCGCGGGGATTGTAAAAAACCAAAATTTATCAGAATCCATTTGGTCTTTGCAAAGTTATTCAAACTTAAAAATCGGAGAATTATTTGGGCGCTCTGTACGCGGCAATGAGGAAAGGCGATTGACAGCAATTAACTTGTGTAAAGTAAGCGCGCACCAGCCATATCTTTCACCTAGGATGATGACTCATCATCGCTCATTCGAATCTCCTTGAAATCGAAACCCCAGGGTGAACGTGTCTGAACACGCTTACGCCAGACAGACGTGCGTAAAATCAATAATAATGCGCGCTTGGAAGTTTGCCAGCACTGCCGAAAAACTACGCGACCGGAAATAGTGCGCGACTTCATAACTCTTTATAGTTTATCAAAAACGCTCAGTTACTAAAGGCCGGATCATACTTCCACCGCACGCGGCACGTCAAAGTATGTCCCAGCCTTGTGCAATATGTTGTAATCGCCGCTTACTATTCCCTGTCGCGTATTTTTCGGCAGTGTTACAACGGATGAAGTGTCTCATGTTATTATTCACTCCTACATACAGTAAACTATACATGCACGTTCCGGATTTTCGAGATCACGAGGTGTTCCACAAACGTAAAAGTAAAAATCGGCTCTCCAAAAATCGTAAACGTATTCATGACTGATATATAGACTATTTCACTTCCTGTTTCGCGGTACCCTTATAGTCTAGTGGTAGGGGTTTTGGCTGTCATCCCTAGAGACCCGGTTTCGATTCCCGGCATCGCGCGCCATAATCTTGCGAACGTGCACGGTGAATCGACAATTGCTCTCGCTAGAAAAGAGTGCACCAGGCGGTTTTGTTAGTAAGAATACCGACTGGCGAGCAACCCCCCCCCCCCCGAAATCGGTTTGACGAGGTGTCTGTCAGTGAGCCAGTGACGGCCACGGAACTCCCGAAGGTCAGTCATGCAACAGCCAACCAAGGGCCTGGTTAGGAAAACCCAAAGAAGGGGGAACCCTGCATCAGAGTGGGAAAAACGTTAGGAAACTTTACTTACCGATTCGCGAAATCTCTAGAAGTTGCTTAAACTTACCACTGTGTTGGATGGTCTTTGTTTGGGGGTCGGCTTGAAAAATGTAGAAAGGGATTTGAAGACTAAAATTTATACTGATACAAGGGGTCGTACAATAAAAGGACGAAGGCGAAAGAGAGAGAGAGAGAGAGAACCGACCGATCAGCGTGAGAACAAACAATAAGACTGAGAAGTAGATAAGGATTCGTAGCAGGTCGCTTTAGACCACTATACCAACTGCGTCTGATGACAAGATTTATTGCAGTTAATTAATAACTAGCAATACCACTAGACAGACTAACAGAGGAACAAGAGAAGCGAGACCAAACAATGAGGACAGAATGAACTTATCACTGATCAACTGAGCTTATATACCGATATCCACGGAACCCTTAAAACTATTCCAAAATATTATACGACCAATCACGATCACATGACCAATATGACGTCATCGTGGTCGTCAGGGTGTCTCACACAAGTGTACCGATTTCATTTTTGAATAACTTTTTTCATTCTGCACCGATTTGGATGATATTTATACCATTTTGTAGAGCGTTTAGGGGAATTCTTTGATATCCTATTCAGCTCAAATGAATAAATGTAAAGAAATTTGAAGAGTTTTATGTAAAGTGTCTTCTTTATCGAAAAATGCGATACAGGGTCCGCCAGGACTACGGTTGATTTTAAATTGTTGTCATTTCTGAACCACCCAACCGATTTTGCTGAAATTTTACAGGAATGTAGCAGATTGGTTGCGCTTTTATTGTTTTGAGTTTCAAGTTATTTAGTGCACGCATTCTATTTAATTGAGCGTTTGAATGCATTTATCGTAGTTCTACTGATTTTGCGCCAAATACAAAGTACTGACACAATTTGTATTTTTGAATAACTTGGCCTGCGCTTATCTAAATGAGCTCAAACTTTGCACAAATAATCTGCAGACATAGGGGTTTCGTTTGAAACAAAAATTATTATATTCCATGATGATATTGTCATGATATAAACCAAGCAAACATGAGTAATTGGATGGAAGCGAATTACTGTATATTTTGCGTGCCGCAGGCAATTCACTTGAATATTAGTGCCTATCTATGCAGCTCATGGAGCCCATGTTAGCCATTCAGTCTAACGTCTCTAAAGTTATGAACCCACCGCCATATAATCGGTAAGATGATCAGCATGATATGCAGAAGAATTATGTAAAAAACAACATACGAACAATGGCACTGACCATAAAAACAACAGCGTCTGTCATTTTGCGCGCGCCGCGAGTAAATCTCCACTTTGCATCATATACGATCGGTTGACTCGCTCACATTGTTTGACGAATCCAGTGGTGAAGTAATGCAGAATGATTATAGTGGCAATCGATGTTGCGTCATCTATCAAATGCCCGCACAAGGTGCTGAAGAAGAGATATTAAAGAATGCAATGAAAGTCTTGCTACCTTTTGTTTTTAAAGTATTTAAAAAATCAACACAACATTCGGAATAGATAATCACTAATGTTCACATAGCAACAGAAAAAGATTTCTTTTTAAAATTATTGCCTTTAGCATAAAAGCAGTCATACAAGTCCTGAGTATCGATCCACAAAGGCACGCAACTTATTCTTGCCTATTTGATCTCATGCAGATGCCAAGATTTCTTGAGAGCCTCGACTGATTTGTGGGGCTCAGCGTAGTATCACAGCAACCATTATAAACGATTTTTTATTGCAGCAAAGTGATGACTGAATCAAACAACACGCTCCAACTCATAGCTCATATTATTAAAAATTATTGCACGTATAAATGGAGAATCGATTTAGATTTTTGGCAAAAAGGGGTGTCTCGCCGCGGAGAGTGATGCCTTGAAGAGTCAATCTTGACCGACTATGGTGTGTGACTCGCCTTCTTGTTGCTGATCAAAAAATACTGAGTGTTAACGGTATAACGCTAAACGTTTATGTCACACCGCGAAATCAGAGGGATCGACTAAGATTCATTTGATCAGTCACTTGTTTTTTTCGTCCGCCAAGCGGTTGTGTTTCGACCGCTCCCGTTTATTAGTGAATTGTTAGGAATTTGATCGCACTCCTCGTTGAGTCCCAACAACACCAATAGCGACCTATAATACCAGTGGAAGAGTCGGAAACAAAATAGCCTGTCGAACTGCTCGCTGTATCGATGTCAAATGCAGGAGTTGATAATTTACTGATGACTGTTTAGAAGTAGGTAAACATTGACATTGACATCAAAAATGTGTCGCAACTAGGGTCTTCATATGAAAGTGCGTTGCAACAGAGATCACCATATGTAAGTTCGTAAGGCATGTATTTACGTCCACAGCAAATCACATGCCACAGTATTGACCGGCCCTGCAAGAAACTGACGTTAGCCGGCACAAGCGATTTAATATGCCATTTCTGTTTATAAATAGGACATTTTCCAAATCAACCTCGATACAAACCAAACTAAAGTCAAATACTTTCAATATCAAATAGGACTTTCTGTTGAATTTATTTTGAATAAAAGTGTCCAGTTTGATTTTGAATATATTCAGCTTGATACGAAATGCCTGCAATTAATTGCGGAAATGATGTATAATGAACAATATTCTTACAACGTCTTCGATTGAATCAGGGGTATGCCTTGCTGGTTCAGCTGATCAACAGTCGCGGCTTGAAGAACGCAGTCGGCTCCTCCAGCAATCCCTTGAAGTACATTGGCGTTAATTGTTGCGGCCTTGTAAGCAATTATAATGATTCCGTATGTTTTGTGATTTCGAATGGCTTGTGCAAGCCCAAACGCAGCGGCGCTGTTGCCATCGGTGAAACTGAAAGCATACAACTCATAGTCAAATTTTTTAAAATTAGAAACACAAAACTGAGACAGCGCCGTAGTTGGCAAAATGAGCTCACTTCTCGGAGCTTGAAAACCATTTTTCACTGAAAATGATAGCCGTTTCCTAATTTTAACGTGCGTAAATTGATAGAAAGAAGCTCTATTGACTTTCGAAACAGTTTTTCTAATTAAATCTAAGATTTCTTCTTCCAAATCAAAAGTTTTAGAATTTCTGAACAATAATAAATGCTATTTCAAACGTCAGACTGTAATTTAATGAGATCAGTCTACGAATTCACCGTCGTTTCACAACCAACAGTACGATGGTAAATTATGATATTTTATACGCGCGATAAAATGCACAAAAGAAAATGACAAACGTTGATGTGCCAGTGATATAGAGTAGCAGATGGTTGGTGATGCCTGTTCGATAGCCGGCTGACAGGAAATCCGGTCGAGTAATTTCTTGGAGCAAGCTGAAACAAATAATTCAGTCAAAAATCTGAACGCATTTGAAGTACAGTCAACTGCGTTTATAACGCCTGGCCCTTTAACGTCGCTGGCTTTATTACGTCGGTCTTTGGCCGGTCCCTTGACCGACTTTGTAAAAGCAGTTGACTGTATGTTCAAATGGGAGGAATGGGGACAGCGCCGATTTCTGTAGGATTACCTCAGTCTCCACCCCCACCTTAGATTTTAATTTTGACTCTCATGCTCTCTGAGCAGGACAAGAGACAAGTTAGTTACAACATAAATCAATACGATTTGCAGTTAGTTGTACGTGGCTAAAATCTACTGACGGTACTGTATGTGCTGTCGTCACATGGAGGGGACGAGTGGAAGACGTGAGACAGTTTATTTTGAAACCGTGAAGCAACGATATAACTAGGCGTGATAAACGCGATTTAGCTACTCCTAAACTATTATACGCCTGCGACTGTGCAGATGTCATAACGGAAGCAAAAAATGTGCATGTATCGCGAGCTGACGTTGCAACAGAAGCATTCTGAGAAGCATAGGATTCCGGTGTTCTCTAAAAAACGCCTCCGATTACTTACGCAATAAACAGCTGGCCAGCCGATCCATCATAGTAGTCAGAAACATTATCCAACGCTTGCATAAGAGCAGCTCTGTTGGTGATCGACTGGAGATTGTTGCTTGGAAAGAGGGGGCCATTGTTGCCAGGAACATCGATGATCGCCACTCTAGTGCCGGGATCGCCTTGCCCGATAGTGTACGGGACCAGCAGCACAGCTTTTAAGAATACCACTATCTACAAGAACATGGCTATGCTAAGTGGCAAATGCTTTGGGACCAATTTCAATGTATGTAGAAGCACGTGGATAAACCGGCCGATTGGTGTAGTGGTCTAAAAACCATCACTCACCAGTCTCGAGGACGCGGGTTCAATTCCCGCTAAGGGCGGCCCCTCACCCAACCAAGGTGCTCATCCCTCCATGGGTCGGGGAATTGGTAGCAGCTATGCTGCGGTTGTTTCCACATAGCCACCATCCCGGTGACAGGCATGCGACGGCCGACCGGATGTCCTACAGTCGCTATCCTACTGGCGGGTTTCCAACCTACCAGCAGAAAGCCGACACTGCGAAAAGCGGTACAAAGGCTTAAGAAAGAAAAAAAAAGTAGAAGCACGCGGATAACTGTAATTTTTGACTAGAGCCCGAAATTTATATAAATATTACTGTAGCAAAACAATATCGAACAGTAAATGGGGGAGTAAAAAAGGAAGCAATATTCATCAAATTTCACCAGGAACTGGGTGCAATGCAACGCTTTGTTCATCAGTTTTCCAAGGAGACGCCTCAGACTACCCATTGCACACTGCCTATCCACATACTCAAATGAGAGTACACAGCTAGGAATATGACGGGGACAAGGATTTAATGTTTCGGGATCGAAGACGGGGACGAAAAATTTCCGTTAGTCCTTAATATGACACCTGGTTAAACGATCATAAAAACAAAATTTATTCATTCATAGGTGATATTGCAACTTTTTTGTGGGAAGGAAGCTGATGAAAGCGAGGGGCTTCTTCTGGATACAAACGGTAGGGTGAGTAAAAAAAATAAGGAAGAGAGCAGGAATTGGGGTAATAATTAAAATGGGACTGCACCAAACGCAGAGCAGAAAACGAAATGAAGTCTAATAACCTACTAATGGGAAGGCGCTTAAACTGAGATCCTGAGTATAACAGCGTGCGTACAATGACTGGCTGGTAATATAAAGATCGCGTCAGCTGACCACAGTCCAACAGATTGATCAAACTACAAAACAAAATAACCTCATTAAAACTGGCAATCGGCATTGTGGCCGACGCATCTATAGCGATAACCAAATCGAGATTGAGCATGGCGAAGGACGATGGCGTTGGTCCAGGCACCGTTGTAGTAGTTGTTACTGCTCCTCCTGTGGTTTTTGTTGTGGTTGTTTGCGGTAAAGTAGTAGCTGAAAGATTGAAACACAGCTGATATCAACTTTTATATTTCTATAAAATGGAGTATGCCGAAGTGAGCGCTCAAACTCTCTAGCATAAAGGTACATATTAGCAACCCGTTGATTCCGAATCGCAGAGTGAGTTAATGATAATATTTGAAGTGATCAAGACCACGCCGAGTTGACCGAGCGAAATCACAAGCAAAGTCAAAATGACAGTTATATGATAGTGTCCGATTGTCCCAAGTTGTCATATATCCCAGGCTCAACCGCTATGACGCAAACTTTAAAGCAAGAATTATCCGACTTTAGCATCGAAAATAACACGGAAATGAACGTTAAAGGAAGTTTTGGAATTGGTCTATTTTTAAACTAACTGGTGGTGTACACGGGAGAAGACGTGGTAGGTGTGCTAGTAGTAGGCATTAATCCAGTGTCGCTTTTGCAAATGAAGCAGTTCTCTGTGTTACAGTCTGTCGTCTTCCAACTTCTACTTGTGTTCCACGACGACGAAACACATTGGTGGCGCAAGTTGGGTTCGCCTGAATGAGAGAAAGTTTCAGAATACGGGAGTAAGCAGGAAGTAAGGCAAAGATCATCTCTTAACCATGAGTAAATTTTAAGTACAGCCCTTTTATAGAAAACAATATTAGGTAAACAGGTATCATCAATTGAACTATTGAAGAGATATTATATTGTAGTGCACAAAGTCTTCTCTGTCATTGTAAAAACTTTGCTCATGCTGAAGAAGAATATAACGGCAAACACCACGTATTCAACTAAATATTACAGCACATGGACTTATACACTTTTCAACTGCGAAATAAGAAGTCAGAACCATTTTAAACACGTGAGAGAAACGCCACGGGACTGTATTTTTGGTGGATACTACCACAGATGATCGAAGGTTGATGCCAACTACATATTAGTTTTTATTGAAACAAATGCAAAATCCGGATTCAAAATGATCATAAGCACACTTTTAGGCGCCAAACAGCTGTATGACTGGACACGCCTACAACTATCGTGTTCAGCTTGATATAATTTGACTTGAAAAATTAATTTCTGTACGCGCTAAGTTCAAAGCGACCACTGAGCTATCCTTACCGGTCTGCCAGATGCTATACTCAAACGGAGTGCCGTCGGACCAAACGAATGTTCCGTTCACGAGGGAATCATACGCGCCTATCCATACCTGGTCGCAAGATGAAATTTTGTCAGTATTAAGAGTGAGCGCTGTAAAAAGAAATTATGTTATTTTAAAAAGTACACAGAAATATGGAATATGCATGCACTGTACTGCAGAATTTTTTGATTATTTAAGTATCTTATGATAAAGAAATATACTTATTCGACTGCACTTCACTTGAACACACAAAAATGAATTTTTGCAAGCTGCTTAATTGAAACGAATCGACCAGTCGGCGAAATTGTGATTGATAGTCAAAAGATCAACTGTTAAGGAAAACTGTGGAGAAATGGACAAATTTTTGAATAACTGTCGTATCTATGCTAAATTGAAATGACGATAAAATTTCAATGGCTCCATGGCGATAAAATGATGATCCGAGGAAGATTTTGTTCTCTTTTAAAGTATAAATATGAGTGCTGTGGTAGATTGAGTTACATCACGTTAATGTTTCTTAAAGACACGTTTTCACCGTTGAGCTCGACAGATTCGAATGCCGTACTGACAGAAGCGAGATGGACGTTGAGCGCCATACTGTTACAGTGCTCCTTGGCTTGAGTCCAGTTTTTCTTTGCTGACGCGATGATCAAGTAACACATGTTTGGATCGTTAATTGACCGTCGCCAGTCGCTTGATGGACATTCCAACTGACATGAGCAAATACTGATGGAGAAAATTAGGAGAATAAATGCAGCAGACATGACTTTGTACAACAGCATGCATAAGATTGCTATTGAGAGCGAATGGATGGCACGCGTGCTAGTGCGCGCGTTTTTAAAGTGTCCATAAAATTTATAGGTTGATAAAGGAATATAAACTTTATGTGTACTGGCTTAATATTTTTATGAAGTTAGCAATAGCAGTTGAACATGCAACGAACCCAAAAAACTAAGTCTTGAGTTCTGAGGACTCCAATATTTCTTTACCTCCTACTCCCAATCCACATCCAAGAAATATTAATCATCTGCTAAGTATCTATGCTGACGCCGCCTCAGAATTTTACGTAATTGACTACTGCGTTAAGATTACCGTAAATCGCGGCGTTGAGTAAGGCGACAATAGTTAATAAAAACTAAAATAGTAAAAATTATAAGGAGTTTGCAAACATGGCGCGCAAATTTTTTGTGACAGTGTCGATGTACGAATGTAATTTTAATGGTTTACAGCACGTGCCCTCTTTGAAATAAAACGGAACGACAATGCGCGCTACCCCGATTTAAAATAAGGTATCATTTCTACTACAGTGGAATTTACTTATACCGGTTTCGCTTATACCGGTATTTCGCTTATACCGGTAATTTTGGCCGGTCCAGAATTTTCGGCCTGTCTTGTACATGGCGAATTTCGCTTATACCGGTAATAGAATCGGCAGACCTGTCATCAGAAAATGGGTTAATTATGATCGATTTAAGTGACATATATATGCTAAAAACACTGCTTCAGTATTCATAATCTGACTTCACTAACTAGCACGCATGTTAGCTACGCTTCCTGACGTCTAATAACGCTAAAGGAGACTATTCTTTTTGTACCAATATTTCGACAACAATGAGAAAATTTCGCTTATACCGATATTTTCGTGTGAAATGATCAAAATACCGGTATAAGCGAAATTCGGCTATAAAGGTAATTTTGGCCTGTCCCGCAATTACCGGTATAAGTGAATTTCACTGTAATCATTAGATCTATTCGGTACTGCTGGTAAGTTATATTGTTTCGCATCTATTTACTGTAGCTTTCTCGTTACTCACACCTTCATTACGATATAGCTGTTTAAGAACCGACATTATGCATTGTTTCAGTAGATATTGTGTTCGTGCTACCTTGAGTTAGTTTATTTAAAACGCAAGGCACAGAATACTCGAAAGTACTTCAAAAATGTATTTGAAGAAAACAGGAATGCTACACGTAAGTGAGCGACGAAGGTAACAGGCAGACGAATACTACATTACATTGAACCAAAGGACACTGCATAGATTTTTCAGCTTGAGACTAATACAAGGCAAACTGGCAAGGCAAATAGAAAACATTACACTAACACTTAAAAAATACTCCATTTTGGAGGTGACCTCCTGGAACCTTTGCAGTTTGACATATCTCAAATCATTAGCCGTCGGCCCCACCTTATCGGAATGAGGTTTCCAGGTACCCCGCAGAGGGAAGCGCAGACATCGTTGATGCACGAGATATTGGGGTAGAGGTTCTTGCCCTAATGATATTTGGAAAATAAATTTACTGTGGCGTTCGTTTGTTAGCATATGTAACACCTGCCGTTCGTATGTTAGCATATAAGAACTAGACACAACATCGCCGAGACGGATGGAGATATAAAACCCGTTCGCTATGCTTAGGGTTGTGTAATAGCGGTTGCATGCGCTCTAGCACTTGCTGTTTGATTGCCCTGTGAATAAAGTTGAAACGAAAATCCTGCGAAAACTTGAGCA